>PVLC010014978.1:0-37838 GCA_004027655.1 Graphiurus murinus
GACAGCTCATCCTGCCATTATTTGGGGTGACATAACAGCGTTCTTGTCATCGATTCTTTGACACCAGTGACATGGCTTGTGAATTGCTCAGGTCAGGGGTTCATTTCAGATAGCGCCTCTGTCGGGAAGCTTGGGCTTCCCCACAATATGGCAGAGGAGCCACGCGCCCAAGCGTTCATGATAAGGGTGCCAAGTCACAGAAATACCTTATAACCTAGCCTTGGAAGACAGTGCCATTTCTTCAACTGATATCAACTGAAGCAGTCAAGAGGTGAGTCCAGGTCCAAGGGGTGAGGATGTCGATTTTATCTCTTAAGGTTGAACAAACGGCTGGGGAATGTGGTGACCTTCCCTACCCCAGCCTGGACTGGGGATTGAGCCAGGGCATTCTACCTCTGAGCTCTCCCCCACCCCAGCCCTATTTTTTTATTTTGAATCAGGGTCTCACTAGGTTGCCGAGGCTGGCCTCAAACCTGCAGTCCTCCTGGGCTCAGCCTTCCGAGTACTGGGATTATTATAGGCATGCTGCCATACCCAGCTAAGCTGACCAGGTTTAAGAAATGCAGTTTGACTGAGTGTATTAATCTATTCCTGGATTCATACCCATCACCCCCTCCCCTGGGGGGTTCAGTTTGGCTATGCATTTCAAATATTGGAGTTTCTCAACTATCTTGCCCGTGACTGAGCCAGCACTCTATGCCAGTCTGAAGACCCAGGAAGTACGACACTCCTAAAGTCGATTTTCACCCTCAGGAGCCCTCTGGCTTCTCTATTTGTCCTCTTGCTTCCTGGGATCATCTCCCAAGTAAGCCACTTCTTGTAGCCGTGACCTTGGGGCTTCGCTGTCTGCAGGCACCTGGAAACATGAGGTTACTAAATGCACAGCCTCAGGACTTTTCTGCTCTTTGGTTTCTAGAAGAGTTAGAAGGCGGGTGGGGGGCACCTGTTTAACTGAGGAGACAGTCCAGGTCCCTCTCCAGCCGACCACCATCAGGATCACAGAAGAGACCTAGCGCTAAGTCCACAGACCGAGAAGATTCTTAGGAGTGACATGTTCGAGTCACGTGGCCATGCTAACTGGATGCACCTCACAGACCTTCCAGTGACCTTGGATTCTTGGAGCAGGCAGGAAGACTGCCATGTGGCAGCCCCAGAGACGTGCGCTCCCACCTTCCTCCAAGAGGAAATGAGCCGTTCAGCAAACAGATTACGCGTAACTGCGGCATCTGTGGGATCCGATGCAGCACCCGTGCCATCGTCTCCCTGGGCTTCCTCAGGGACCCCAGCCGACCGCCAAGCATGGCCTGGGAGACTGGGGCCTGGCCATTTCTGCCCAGCATGGCATTGCTCAGTTGAGCTCTCTTAGCTTCTGAGCAACCCACCTTCTCAGACCTCTGCCATGGTCTGCTCTGTCCCTTGATCCTACAAAGGTAGGATCATTTGCACTAACCGCCAGATCCTCCAGTACGCCGTTGCCAACTGATCCGCTCTCCCAGGGAGCAGGGTGGTGCAGAGAGATCTTGGCACACTCATGCAGGGGGCTAGCTCACACACAGTCTCATGCCCTCCCCACGTCATGACTGGGCTGCTCGGGTGGCTGCAGCTCCCCAGGGAGGTTCCGCCTCAGCCCTTCCCCCAGGGGATCTTTAAGCTGTAATTGCTGACCCAGGATGTGTTGGTGTGGAGTTCACCGAGAAGCAGAAGGCCGGCATTCTTCCCTCAGCTCCGGAGCCAAATGCTAATATAAATACCCCCTACCCTCCAATCGTTACTCTAATTCCATCAGCAAGCTGACCAGGCCTGACCCTGGCCGAGGCTGCCTCTGATTTATGACCTCACCAACAGATGTGGAGGCTGAGAACCGAGCTGGGCATCTGGGCAGCTGGGAGGAGCCGGGTCAAGAAGCGTGGCAGCCCCCGGGCCTTCTGCAGGGGAAGAGATGTATGAAGCAGGGGCGGGGGCTGTGCTGGGTGGATGGGAGAGGCCAGGCTGGCTGTTTAGGGCAGCTGCACCCACCCCTCCTAAGTCAGCTGACCTGGGAAGAGGGAAAAGCAATCTCAAATCATGCGTCCAAGGCAGGAGGAGGTCTGAACCCCTCCTCTTCTGCTTGCAATCTCTCCCTAATTACAAGCCCCAGATCTATTTTAATTGTAAGAAATACCATGATAGGGTCTAGGCAGAACTCCCACAGGGTCAGATTTTATGCAACCACTTTTTTGGCTTCACAACATGTTTTTTTTTTTTAAATCATAAACATATAGAAGAGTGTAAAAACCCATCAAGGTCTATAGAATTTTTTCAAAGTGAATGCACACGTTTCACCATGACTATTGACGCCTTCCTTGTAGGTCAAGATTGATGTTGTTCTTTTAAAAGGTCTACCTTCCAGAAGAACGTACCATAGGCTTCCTTCCCACAAGCAGACAGTAAACTATACTTGGTACACCTATTTTACAGGCTTTTCGCTGCCTGGCGGGGGGCCGCCTCAGCACCAGGAGCCGGAGCTGGTCTCAGCTGGGGGCACTCTGGAGCTGGTGGGTGGCACGACTGCCTGCTAGAACACCAGGTTGTCATTGTCCTCAGCTCCTATGTGTTTCAACCTATCACAGCTGCTGTTCCATGGCAGAGCTAGGGATCTAATCCCATCTCTATTTTAGCAAGTGCTGGCTCACAGTCAAGGAAATGGAATTTAGCATTTACATCTGTTTCCACAAGTCAGTGAGGTACCATCACCACAGTGCCAGACACCCAAAAAAACCAACCAAACAAAAAAACCAACCAAACAAAAAACCCATGAGGGCAACCTCAGTATGTCCTCTGTCTTAGGGTCTGGTCTGCGATCCAGAAGAAAGTTACCAAAGAAAATTGCCCTCAACATTTGCAAGTAGGCATCTTTTTACTCAAGGAAGCAGGGAGGGAAGAAGGAATATAGGGCCATCATGTAAGCAAAATCCCCAAGCTTACCCCCTTCCTCTCACAGGCTGACAGATTGGGACTGAGCCACTCTTGGCATCCCTGTGTCTAGTATTCAGAGGGTCTGTTATGGGGCTCCTCGGCCTCTGTCTTCCAGGCCAAATATCTGAGTGGATCCTATCTCCTGCTTATGTATCCTGTTGGTCCTCTGGAGAACCTAGATTAATACAGACTTTGAAACCAGGAGTGCTCCAAAGATTTTTTTTTTTTGGCGGTACTGGGGATTGAACCCAGGAGCATCCTCCCTCCGAGCTACACCCCCAGCCCTATTTTTTATTCTTTATTTTGAAACAGGATCCAAGTTGCAGAGCGCCTCACTAAGTAGCTGATGCTGGCTGCGAACCCGGATCCTCCGGTCTCAGCCTCCCAAGTACTGGGATGACAAGTGTGCACCACCATGCCTGGCTCAAGAAATTTCGAAAGATGAATTTCCTTAACTTGGGGGTTTCTGAAATTGGCCCTCCCATCTGATCTGATCTACGAGTACTAAAGAGTCTCTTCCTCACAGTACAGAGAGCACCTATCGGCCATGACATGAGCTGCTTAGGCGAGGTGCAAGCTCAATGTCTTTTTTTTGCGGTACTGGGGATTGAACTCAGGGGCATTCTACCTCCGAGCTATACCCCCAGCCCTATTTTTTATTCTTTAAGTTTTGAAACCGGGTCTCACTAAGTTGCGGAGGGCCTCACTAGGTAGCTGAGGCTGGCCGAGAACCCGGATCCTCCAGTCTCAGCCTCCCAAATGCTGGGATTACAAGCATGCGCCGCCACGCCCGGCTTTGTCTTTGCTATTTCTATTTCACCACTCAGGAGAGGCGAGGAGCTCAAGACTCTTGTGGAAGAAGAATATGCTAACACTGGCTGGTTGCTCCTACACTTATGAGTGAGCCCAGAGATTCTGTTTTCCAGCCACACACGAACAGCCACGAATCAAGGATTCAAGCGCGCCCCCAGAGCCACGGAGCTGGCATCAGCAGAAATCACCCGCCAGCCCCCTCAGCCTTCAAAAGATTGAGCCAATTTCTCCAATGCCCTCTCGCGTCTCTTCTCTGTATCCTCTTTTTGGCTTTTGTTTTCTCTGAAGAACCCTGACTAGCCCTCGTTAAATGTTAAGAAAGCAAAGAGGGAAACAGGTACCCAAAGACACAACAGCAAAGTTCAGAGAGGAACGGCCCGATTCCAGAGCAGAGCTCCGGGGATGGTCTCAGCCTTGCCTTCAGGGGTCTAACGAGTGCAGGCAGCTGGGGGTTATGTGTCTGCACTCTCAGGAGTCGACTTGGGCTCTTCTGGTTCACTACATGTACAGCCAAGGTGGCCCCAGCCTCGTCCTCCAGCCCCCAGGAGACGTGCTGAGGGGCTGATTGTGCTTCTAGGACACGCAGACCATCCCCATTTCAGTTAACGGAGAGGCTGCCTCAGAGTTGAGGGTCCAGGACCCTGGATCCCCACTGGCCTCAAACCACAGGTGAGTTGCACCCTCTTGACTGCCTCTGTCACTGTACAGAGAAGCGCAGCCCAAAGAGTTACCTTTCAGGACTGAAAAACGTACTGCACACCTTTTAGTTTCTCTCGTTGGCAAGGGGACTTGGAAGAGGCAGCAGGGATGGGAGTTGGGGATCAGTGGCAGCAGAAATGGAATGTCATTGTCACACCAGAGAGAAGCAAGAATAGCAACGCTAGGGGTAAGGACGGGATGACCAGAAAGGACAGCTGTATTGGGAGCAGCACAGGTCAGGCGGAAGGACCATGGTAACAGAAGAGCCTCCAGGTACGCAGGGGCTTCCCTGGTGCCGAGAATTTGTCATGGTACCGAGGACCACAGGGTTTCAGGACCCAGAGGCGAGTCAGCCCTCGTCGCAGTTGAACAAAGACCAAGGCAAGAAATTCGGTGACAGCAGGATATTTCCAAGTGATATAAGCTCATTATCTGGTTTGATTTCTTCAGAGGTCTGCTCCACCGTTTTCTACCCTGGACCCAGCTCTGGAAGGATCACCTGCCTTTTCCTATTCACCTGGAAGAGAGATGGCAAGGGAGTCGGGGATGCTGTCAAAGAGGACACCAGCGGCTGGATAGGGAGACCAGAGGAGAGCCGTCGGGATCTAGTCCCTTGCTCCCAGTCGGTGCCTGAATTCCTTTGTGATTTCAGTTTTCATGGCAACAGCTGGGGCGGGTCCATGAGCACTGGTTGCTTCCCTTGCCCTGCCTGTTCTGGGAGGGGTAGTGGTGAGAAGGAAGTTCTAGGACTAGAGGGGTTTACCACCATTTCTTCTTGGTGTACTCAACCATACCCCATGCCTATGAGTAGTTATCCAAGGAGGATTGTGTCTCCAAGTAAGGATTCAAATGGAGAGGAGACTTTGGTATTTGTTTGGTATTGAGGATTCTAACTCTGTGCTACTTCCCAGCCCTTTTTCTTTTAGTCTCAAACCCGTGATCCCCCTTGTCTTAGCCTTCCAAGTGCTGGGATTACAGGTGTGTGCCTCCAGGTCCGGCTGAGAAAGACATTTCATTGAGGATTCAAGGCAGATCATGTGCAGGTTGGTGAGAGGGGTCCCCCAAAGAGCCAGTTTCCACAAGGGTTCAGCTTGCAAGCTGTGAGTGTCATGCAATAGCACCCCGTTTTTCACCAGGACCTAGCTGGGACTCAAAGTTCCCTTCTTTCAGCTTGGCCAGCATGTACAAGCCTTGGTCCATGGGGACATTATTCAGCAATGAGATCCAAGGAGAGACAGACAATTTTATGCATAAAAGCAGAATGCCCAGTTAAAAAATTTCTTTAGGAGAGTTGGTGTCAGGTAATGCCTTAGCCCCTGGCAAAAGGTTCCTGTCTATTTCCCTTTACAAATTCAAGTTGACCCCACCAATTCCAGCGACCCATGCTATGCTGGTGAGGTCTCTGATCAGAGCGCCAAGGAGCATTTTGCTTACGGCAGAATTTACCCTGACTTATGGAGACCATTGCCAGGGTCACGAGGGCTAGGAGACAATTCCCTAGGCTCTGCAGAGAGGACTGGCCTCACCTCTGGGGTCAAGAGCAGCCTAAGCAGGGCCCCACTACTAGGGAATTTGACTCTGATTTTGGAAATGCCCCAATAGCGATAGCACCACCGCACTCATGTAGGGATGACCAGAACCCAACGCCCTCGTGTCTTCTAAGGTTCTTACTTCTCATCTTCTGTTTCCTCCCAGTGGAACACGACAGCCCATAATTCTTCAGTTGAAGTCTGTCAACTTCTGCAAAGTTTCCATCCCACACAAATTCCTTATACCTCAGAGTTCCAAATAGTGACCAGTCTGCGTTTTCAGTCAGTTGAGCTATCTCCTTAGCAAATGCAAAATAAACTAAAAAAGGCTGATGAACATTTGTCATTCATTGATTGGAGGAAGAGGCCAAATTTTCAGTGTCAGTCCCTTAAACTGGGAACACAGGGGCAGGAAGATGTGTTTGTAAAGGAGATCGTGCGAAGGAGATGGCTCCCCTCCCACACCCCAGAGGCATGTCTTGCTATTGACTAGGTAACCATAGACATCTCCTTCAGCTTTATAGCAAAATTAGAGCAGCAGCACACAAAGACACCAAGGGGCTGGTATCTGGGTTTGAATACAATGCTGTCTCTCTTGTTATCACGTTCCATAGAGCACAAAACCTCAAAGTCACATGACTGTGAACCAAGGGAAGCAAACACTTGAGTTTTCTCCTCTTGCTTTGATGGTGATTTCAGACTTATTTCTGGGGCACAAGCCTGCCCCCACTCCGTAACTTCAGACATGGACCCTCCGTCATTCTCCATGCCATGTGTTCCTGCGGTAAGTAACTCTTTCTCCCTCTCCAAACGGAACAGCACCGTGACTACAGACACAATCCTGCCTCCCGCAAAGCCCGTGGCTTTACTTCAAAGTAGGTTAGTGTCGTTAGCATCTGTGATAGTCATACAGAAGGGAGTCAGCCCATACGCTACTGGTCTGTAACACCTCCGAGTACTTCTCAGTCAGCCTTCCGTTGCTAGCACAAGATAGCAGAGATCAGCTTATAAGGAGGCAAGGTTTACCTTGGCTCACAGTTTTGGGGGGTCTTAGTCCACCGTCACTCAGCCCTCTGGTAAGGCAGAACTTCCTAGTGGGGTACATATGCAGCAGAGCAAAGCTGCCGAGGTGGGAAGCAGGAAGTGAGGAGGGGCCAGGGTTCCAACACCCCTTTCAAGGGCATACCCCCATGACCCTGCTTCCACTTCACCTGCTGAGGGTCCCCCTACGTCCCAAGGGTGCCTCTGGCTGGCAGCCAAGCCAACAGCAATGGCCTTCAGGGGACTCTTCAGGTGCAAACAATAGCATTTCACCCACGGTCCCCAAAAGCTCACGTCCACCCCAATGAAAGATGCATCTAGTCATCTCCAGGAATTCTGAAGAGACCCAACATGGCTTCAAAGTCCAAGTCAAACATCTCCTCTGAGATTTCAGGTAAGTTCTTAGCTGTGAGACCCTGCAAAACATCAAGAGCCTTGGACATCCCAGTACCAGGTTCTTGGTACTTTGGACCCCAGAGCTTGCATCCTTCCCGCTGCTTACAGGCTGGGACTAAGTCACCACTGGCATCCTGGCATTCGGGTGTTCGGTTATGGGACCCTTCAGCTCCCCCAAAGCCTCAGGAGCCAAATGTGAGTAAATTTCCTATCTCCTGTTCACATATCCTGTTGATTCTCTGGAGAACCTTGATTAATAACAGATTTTGGAACCAGGAGTGCTTCTAGAAGACATTTTGAAGGGTGAATTGCCTTAATTTGGGGGCTTCTGAAATGGGCCCTCCTGTCCGATTAGATCTACAGGAAAAGATGAAAGACTATTCCTCGAAGTTCAAAGAGCTCCGATTGTCCATGACACGAGCTGCTCAGGAGAGGCGCAAGAAAATCAGTCTTTGTTATTTTGATTTTACTATCTATGAGAGACAAGGACTTGGGCAATTCCCTGTATGTTTTCAGACACTTGTGGAAGAGAAGAAAACATGCTAACATTGGTTGCTCCTGATGAGCCCAGAGATTCGAGTTTCTAGACGCACACGAATAGCCAAAGACCTAATTGGTGCCAATCAAACACCAGCCCTTCTCGGCCTCTATAATCTTAGGAGCCAGTTTCCTAATGTCACTCTTACATCTTTCTGTCTCCTATCCTCTTCCTTTGAAGAAGCCTCACTAACCCTCATTAGATGTTAGCTGGAAAAGTAATGTTTGAAATACTTATTGGCTCATTCCTTGATAGATTGTCACATGCCTCGAAGGATTTTAGCGATACATGAGGACACGAGTTGGGGTTTGGGGTTAGACTGGGAATGTGTCATTTTCTCTCCATTTAAAATATCGGATGACATTTTGGAGTAGCAGGAGTCTAGATACAAACCTCTTCGGCAGGGGAAGAGATGGAAGAAGCTGAGGGCTTTGCTGGGCGGATGGGAGAGGCCAGGCTATGTATTTAGGGCAGAAAGATTTCTGTCTTCATCTCTCTTTCTCTTCCTCTAAGTCAACTGATCTGGGAAGAGGGAAAAGCAGCCCCAAGGCATGTGTCAGTAGCAGGAGGTGGCGGCATGGGAGGTCTTACACTTGCTTCTGCTCTTATCTTCCCATGATTACTGTGAGCCCCGGATCTATTTTAATTTTATAATATCATGGCAGGGTCTTTGGGCAGGACTTCCTCTGGGTAAGTATTAATACAACCATTTGACTTTACAAATATGTGTTTTATCACACACATATAGAACAGTGGGGAAAAAATTCAAATGGCATAGCTGTGGATCTATTTTTTTTTTTTTTTTTGTAGTACTGGGGATTGAACTCAGGGGCATTCTACCTCCGAGCTACACCCCCAGCCCTATTTTTTATTCTTTATTTTGAAACCGAGTCTCACTAAGTTGCGGAGTGCCTCACTAGGTAGCTGAGGCTGGCCGCGAACCCGGATCCTCCAGTCTCAGCCTCCCGAATGCTGGGATTACAAGCCTGCGCCACCACGCCCGGCAGCTGTGGATCTATTTAAATCCCGATTCTAATCCCATCTCAGGCTCCATATCAGCAAGTGCTGCTAATTGTAAAATTGAGCTCAGTAGTTATATCTCCTCTCAATTTCTGCAAATCTTTGAGGTATAGTTATTGCAATGCCAAACACCAAGCAAAACACCCACGAGGGAAACCTCAGTATGCCTTCTGTCTTAGGGTCTTGCTCTGGGATCCATAAAAAAGGTTACCACAAAATTGTCCTCAGAATCCACCAGTAGGGACTCTTTCACTCAAGGTAGGGAGAGAGGGTGATATAGAGAGACATAATAGCAAAGTTCCAGAGAGCAACGGCCTCATTCCACAGCAGAGCTCTGGAGACACTTGGAAGAAAAGTATAACATCGGCTGGTTTCTCCTAATGTGGACAATGAAAGAATGAGCCCAGGAATTTGATTTTCTAGCTATGTATGAGTAGTCAAAGGACTGTGCCCTACAGCCACAGAGCTGCAATTGGTAGAAATCAAACACCAGCCCTCTCGGTATTCATAATTTTGTGAACCAGTTTCTTAACTATCAACACTTCTCATTTTTCTCTGTATTCTATATCAAGTTTTTCTCTGGAGAACCCTGAGTAGTCCTCATAACTAGGAAAGCAATGTTTTAAATGCTTATTGTCTGAAATTCCATGATAGATTGTCGCAAGCTTTAAAGAATTTTAACGACATGGGGACGTTGGTTAAGGTTTTGGGCTTGGCTGGGAACACATTTTCCCCATCTAAAGTATCAGATGACTTTGTGAGGCAGGAGTCTACGTGCAAACCATTCCAGGTATGATTTAGAGTTAGTTAAGTTAAAGGCATGTGACAGAAACATGCTATCATGATTTCTACATATTATCTTCATGTTTGTCGTGCCTTTAAGTATAGGCCCGAAGAGGATTTATTCAAAACTGAGAAGCCTCCCTAGGTCCAAGGGCATCTGTACTCAACAAAGGCAGTGAAAATCATGATCCTACTTGCCCTTTTGGGTGCTGAGGAATCAGAAAAATCAGACTTCGATGGCTGATCAACTAGATAAGCTTCTCTTGGCCATCCAGCTTGAAACCCACTTGCCTAGTTACCGAATGGCTGATGGTGCCAGTCTTGGTTGATTCTAAATGACTGACTCCACCCACCTTATCTGATCCAGCCTGGCTCTGCCACGAGCAGGAGAATTTGCTAGAAATGGAATTAAGATAGCTAATGCCACCCGAGGATGTGAAGCGAAGCCACCTTGCCCATTCTCCCAAACATGTCTGGATAGTTAGAGCTTGAGCACTATCCAGAGAAGGAATTTTGGAGGTATCTTTTTGAGCACTTAAGCAACAGTTAAGCACTAGTCATAGTTCTGACCTTGGAAACTACAGGTTCCTGGGGTTCTATTTTTTTTTTAACTGCTCTTAGAATCTGGAATCTCAATGGAACAGTTGTCAACGGTCCCAAGAGACAAGTTTCACAGTGGACAGATTTTCACAGCAGCAAAAGGATGCTAAAGGAGCAGAGAAAGGGAGTCAGGGCACTCCAGGAAAGCGAGTGTGCAGGAAGGAGTCAGCAGGGTAGGACATTGTCTTCAGAGTCCTGTCTACAAGGTTGCCCACCGCTTGGCATCTGAGAAGCGGGATTTGGGGACCGCTCTCGCCACACCCCGATAAGGCACTTTGTACCTGAACTACTGTGCAAGTCACAGTGTATCCTCAACACTTTTATTTTGAAGAGGCCGCTTATGTGTCCAGATCCTTGAATATCGAGTCCAAACTTAGTTTCCACATTAGACAGCATTTGCCAAATTGTCACCACAGACAGAGGACAGCTAGGGGTATTAATAAGCTGCTGTTGTGACTTTGCTGGAAGACTCTGGAAACTTGTACCCAGTTTGTCCCAAACTTTGCCCCACATGCTTTCACTCCTTGTCAACTGTGCTTTGTATGTTCCTACTGTAATAAATCACGGCCAACGGTACAATTCTATGCCGAGTCCTGCAAGACCTCCTAGTGAATCATTGTTCCTGGGGTTGGTTTCGGGGACCACCAATACAGAACCTGATGGTGACCCAGAAATAAGTGTTGCAGTCTCCAAGGACCAACCTACAACAAGGGACAAAAGACCCCTGGGTCCCATTTCTCAAATGAAGTGAAGTTTTCTATCATAAGGACAAGCAATCAAGCAATTCCTCTACATACTATCATTTGACATGTTTTCTTTCCCTTGATGTTTTTGCCAACACTTCGTCTTAACCAGTATGATAAATTTGGTTTTCTATGAAAGCATGCATTTCTGTGTATACTAATGTCTGCTGTCCATTGTATTCCTTCTCAAGAATTCTTGGTATCACTTGGAGGTTTTCCTAGTTTTCTTCTCATGCTCTTAGTACCACTGTTGTGTGAAATTCACACTTGGTCTCTCTTCCCCCCCTCCCCCAATGACCTACTGGATGCAGTAGTACTGGGTGCTACTTCCAGCAAATGCTACTGGGTCTACGTTAGCATTTCTGTTAGCCTCCTCCTTGATTCTCGGCCAGTCATTAGCTGCTTTAACCTTGTAACTCCACCTCGTTTCCATTCTAGAATATCACTGGAGAATTTTCTTAACATGTGGAAAGGGAAGTGGCTGCAGCTCAATTGTACAAATTTGGAGTAGGAATTTGAAGTCACTGTTAAAACCCCTCCCAGCTTCAAATTGCCTCCTCTCCTAGGCATCAGGTAGATGAACAATTTCTTAGTCTCCGTAAGAAGGAAACTCAATGCTTCTTGTTGGGATTGACATGAAGGGAAGGATAAAGGCACTGATGCCTTATGAATTGGTCAAGGTTCCCAGTTGGGTCACAGCGTGTCTTGCTTGCATTTATGCTCACTCTCAGGAACCTATGTGCTTACTGCTGAAAAGGCAAAGATTTCCTCACAGAAATGGGTCACATTCTTTAGGAACTTACGTCAGAGCACAGTGTTTCTCTGAGCTTTTTTCTATCGGTGGCATCACACTAAAAAATGGTGTCTAGGCTATTGCAGTGGTGAGACCCAAGGAGGTAGTGTAGACCACCAAGTTTACACCTGAATTATATTCTGTTTGAGGCTGAAGAGCCCATGTACATAGGAGCCCAAATTCTTGAGTTTTGCTATAATGGGTCTTCTCACCATTCCATGAAGTTTCTGTGTTAAACTGAAGACACTATTTCCCTACTTATCTTGCCCTATTAATTCTCAATCTCTCCAGTACCCTCTATGCCCTTATCACAATCTGAAATCATTGAGAGTCTCTTGAGCTAAAACCAGAGAAATTGAAATAATCCCCAGCATGGTCAGAGTATCATTGTCCACAAACTAGAGCTTAAACCTGGCTTCTAGGTTTGTGGGAAACATTCCAGAGAATGTCCAGTCTCAAAAAGGTCCCAATGATCCTCAGCTCAAAACCCCAGACTCTTACCTTAATCTAGAAAGGTCTACTGCCCGAGCAACTCCCATTAGCTATAGATCAGAATTCTAAAGACAAAAGAAGTGGTATAAGTAGGGTGTGTAGTAAAGAATGGTTGTGACTTTTGTCTTTCAAAAAATTCATCACAAAATGTTTTTTGTAGAATAAGTCTAAAATGAGGCCAGTAGCACAGAATACTCAGTCAAAAAATAGAGCTGCTGAAATGTCACCTTTGAATCTGTGACCTCAAGTCATAGTATACTCACTGCTGCGACCCAATAAACCTGACCATACAACTTAGAGGAAGGTTTATTTGCTCACAGTTCTGGAGATTTCAGCGGCTCAGTTGATGTTGGACTGGCATTGGCAGAACTCAGGGCATGGTGGTGGGAGGTGGA
Organism: Graphiurus murinus; assembly: GCA_004027655.1. Taxonomy (NCBI): domain Eukaryota; kingdom Metazoa; phylum Chordata; class Mammalia; order Rodentia; family Gliridae; genus Graphiurus; species Graphiurus murinus. The sequence continues at coordinate 12,798 of PVLC010014978.1, forward strand.
AAGGAGGAGAGCTCAAGGGCTCTGTTCTCAGATCCTGGAGTTAAGAGAAAATCAAGGGGATCGAAGGGGAGGAGGGACCATATCTAATCACTAGGACCACACCCCACCTGCTAGATTACCACTAAGTCCATTACAATGGATTTACCCACTGATGACATTTTACCCTCCTGATTCAATTATATCAACTCTGAACATTAATACATGAGGCTCTTCAGGGAAAGCTCTTCAGGGAAATTCTATAGCAAAACCATGACAGACTCTTACACTAATTGGGGGAAAATTCCTGTTGACTTTGCCCCAAGAAGTGATGCTAGCCTTTTCAGATATTGCTTATATTGAAATGGCTCAATCTTTAGGAATCTCTCTAGATCTTTGCTGGCTGACCATGAGCTAAAGAAAACAGCTATTCCCTCAGGGGGAACAGCTGTATGTTAAATCTCATGCAAAAAACCCAAGAAGTATATCATGACTATTATGAACTACATTATGATGTGGGACTATAATACACCAATAGAAGTATATAAGAAAAGGAAGCAGGAGAATTCAGAAAAAAGACATAGCATGCAATTTTACTTAACACCCAGCCATAAGTTTCTACTGCTTTCAAGGCTTCCTTAAGATAATGTAGAATTTCAATAAAGTTAAGCTAACAGCAAATAACATGCTAAAGAAATAAGACTAGAGAGATCTATGATCCTGTATCTCTATCTCTAAGACAATCTGGGGAGATCTCTTTTCCTACTCCGAGCATCTGAATCCAAGGTAGAAACCCCAGTGGCTTCACCTACAAATAAGTTTCCTCTATCGGTGCTCATTAGCAATGCCAATGTCATTTCTATCCATGAAGGGCCTACTCAACAAAATATTCCTTGCTTAGCAACAGTGCCCAGGAAGTAACAATATGAGTTTCTGGTAGGAAATGTACACCCGCTGCTTGATACAGGCAGAATTTGTAGATCCATCTATCCTGGAGAAACAGCAAAAAGATTGTATTGCGGGGTACAGATAACAATTTGTCTATTGGTGAGTGCTTCTTGTCACCTCATTGAGAACAAAAGTTTTAAAGAATTTCCTTGAGATAATTCTAGAGTATACAATGAGGGTCCCCAATCACCTGGCATTTTTCAGACAAATGCCAACTCATAGGAACCTATATGTTTACTGCCGAGAAGGCAAAGATCTCCTCACAGAAATGGGCCATAGAAACTGCTGCATAGGAGTTTCCATTCCCAGCTAAACTATCATTCTGAGTCCATATAATTATGAACTGCACTCACCCCATCTAAGGAAAGGCCAACTGGCTAATCAAGCCAGTCATTTTAGGCAATGCTAAACCTGGGGCTGAAAGCTATCAATATGCTTATAGAGCTGACACAGCCCTGAGAAATCCCCAGGCTGGTCATGAAAGCCACTATATTTGGGTCACATTGGTTCAGAAAGAGCTAGAGACACAATGAAGAGGATATCTTCCATTTACTTCAGTGACATCTTTTGTGCCAGCAAACCCCCCCCCCCACATAATTAACAAGACTCATTTTGGTAAGATTGCTGTCAATATAATACGCTTATATAATAAGCTCAGTGTCTTGCCAGAAAATAGCATCATACAGACAACACATGCCCGTATCTTGTCCAGAAGTGCTCAGATGATACACAGAGCTTCTTGCTTGTTCTGGACTTGTTTCTACTATGCCTTGGTTTTCCTTGATCTGGCCTCAATGTTCTTGGATCATTTAACAATCCTGCTTAAAGTGAAGGAGCACAGAGTTGAGGCCAGATCAAGGAAACCAAGGTAATTTTCTAGTCCTGGCATTCACACCTCTTCATTGGTGGAGTAAACACATAAGAGTTGAGGTCGGGGATGTGTCCCCCAAAATATAGTCTGAACTAGTGAAAGGATCTATAGCTACATTTGAGAGCCAACATATGAATACGCTATATTCTGTTGGACTGTAACCACAAAGGGAAAAGCTCAAAGCATTTCTCAGAGGAACTATATCCACGAAGCTACCAGTGAAGAAGCAACTGTAGCACCTTAAAGTCAGAAAATGGGTTCTTCAAGGTACTCATCCTCAACCTTGTGGGGCCACTGAAGTCTAAGATGACCAGCGGAACCAAGATGCTCAGCAACTCCTTGCCATGGTCCTCGGGACTCTGAGGCAGCATCCATGATAGTGTAGGAATGAGTGCCTTTGGAGGGAAGGGTACTTATATTTACTCTTCCAAAGTCATGGGGCCGAGAGACCAAAGGTATAGGCACAGTCTCATTAGGTGTGGACCACTCCATCTGGTCCCAGGCACTAAGGCATATCACCAAGAAGGGAGGCCTTCTTTTTACCTAGGTGACCCAGCCAATGTACATGGCATTACCAGATGCTGGCAGGGCAGCTAGGTGCACATCTTGGGGGAAAAAAATGCAGTCATGTACAGTGAGCATCAGACCATTGGATGCATCTATTAGCCCTACTCATAGAGCTGCAAGGGGTGCACTCGAGATTTTGCCCTTGTTCCTGACAATAGGCTTCATTCTGGGAATGCTACCCAGGGTGTAGGCCCTTCATGGATGACGTAAGACCTAGCCCCATGCTGGAGATGGTGACGGTTGGGATCTGGTATCATCTCTGCCTTCCTCTCTGCTTCCAAACACAGAAATAAGCCCAGCTGGGCCTCGAGTTTTGAGGTGAGCACTCCCTTGAATTGAGAAGGGAAAAGAAAAATTGAACGAAAAATGTTGAATCCCTCCTTTCCTTGTCATAGGGCTCATTCACATTAACTGCCTATTCATATTTTGGCTTTAGAACAGTAAAGTGACAAGCCCAGGGCCCATTTGCTAAGACGTTCTCTTATCAACATCAACTTCTTTTCTGAGAATGGAGAATGCAAGGGACAAGGAAAGGTCAACTAAAGTGGTGCAGGAAGTAACACGGGGATCCAAAGTCCCAATGAGTCAATAGAAACAGATGTGAGCACAGAGTCTGGCCAACCCAGTGCATTTCCTTTGACAAGTCTCAACAACAAGGCCCCAAACCAAAAAGACCCGTGAAAGACGGCAACGCCTCCTGCCCAAAGGAGGGGGCCCTGTGCAGTGGGAGCCCAAGACCTCAGAAGACCTAGCTCCCCATTGCCCTCTGGGCCCTCCTCACTGAGATACTGAGTCGGCCTGAATGGATGGCACCTCACACGCACCCAGACCAGATACTAGGTGTATGTAAGTGACTCCCAGTATGCTCACTGTGTCCGTCAGCTTTTTGATTGCTCTGACAAGAACACTCTACAAGAAGACCTCGGGGTGGGGGGTGGGGAGTAGCTATGTGGGCTCACGGTTTCAGAGTACCCTCCATAGTTGGCTAGCTCCAAAGTAAAAGGCACGGCAGCCGGAAGCAGAGAGCCGGAAGGGAGCCAGGGACAGATACGGTCCCTTAAGCCATCCTAGGGACCCGCCTCCTCCACCCAGCCCCGGCCTCCATACCTGACTGTGTTGCTTAACCCCCGAGTTGTGGCAGGCAGTTTAAACTGCAAGCTCACCAAGCCTAAAGAATGTTCCCATCCCAGCTCAGGAGCCCAGGGTCACGACATCGTTCAAGTCAAGTGGAAGGTGTACAACGAGGGAGATGCCCCTGGAGCATTCGGAGGACAGGCTGTGTTCTAGGGCAGCTGAGCTTTCCCCACAGGGGCTCCTCTACCTAGCGAGGGGCCGTCTGTCTGTCTGTCTTTGAAGTGGCTGCTCCTCTGCTGGAGCAGCTGATACAGCCCTGCAGGGAGTCCCTGCCCTGGGGGCTGCACTGCCTGGGCCAGAATCGCAGCTGGGCCCAGGAAGACAAACAGCAGAGTTGCCACAGGAGGCCTGTGGTGACAGGTGGCATGTGGCCGACAAGACTAGGTTCCCTGAGGCTGCAAATGGTTGCGTTCCTCAGCAGTTTCATGCTGCACAGGCCTGGGTTCCTGAAGACATAGGACGCAGTGTTCTTGCTTCCTGCCTGCAACTTTCCAGCCCTCGAGGGCAGTAGGCTGTGTTCCCGACGTGTCCCCAAGGAGCAAAGGCTTCTTGAAGAGCCACCATTGGACTGGGACGCCAGGCAAAAGGGATCAGGTGGGATGGTCTGGTTTCCCATCATTCCTATGGTCAACTCTAGCAGGCCCTGGGCAGTTGAACTCAGGCCTTGATCACACCCTACCTGCAACCCACGTAGAACAGTGGTCATATGGTACCCCTGAAGCAACAGTGACGTCTGCTTCATGAGTTGAGGTAAAGATACTCTGTTGTATAAGAACGGAAGTGTATTTCAAATCATCACTCCAGCTAATAGGATAAGGAAATTGGTTGGACTACTAAATGTCTATCCTTCTGACACAGAAATGATTTCAACAGCTGTTTGGAGAAAACTTCTTCCCTGCAGTTGAGTATCTTTAAGGACTTGAGTGAAGGGACAATTTGCTTCTGTGCAGGATTTTGCTCAGAGAACACCCATCTTTGGAGTTGCACCTCTCAATGTTAAAGTCAACGTGTGGAGTATCTGAACACCCACATGTGGGGGCTGTCCTCTCCCCTTCCCTCAAATGCAGGATTCTGAATATAAATAAATTTCTCAAACTTTTCTTAACCAGAGACTTCTGTGGTTTGACTCTGGGTTGAAACCCCCAGGCTCTTTGCCCATGTTATTTCCAATTGTAACTTTATACTTCTGCTGCTTAAAGAGGTTCTAGGTTGCTTTCTAATCACAAACATCATTTTAAATGTGCACATAAAATTATTCTATTCATTTAGGTCCTCATTCATTGTACACAGTTGTTAATGTTCTTCACGTAGCATTAAGCTAGAAACACGATTTCCTTTGTAGATGCGTCTTTTAAAATCACTTCATAGTGGTGGGATCTAAAGTCTTCATGTAGCCAAACTGTTGAGTTTGATTCACTCTCCATTTTTCTGTCCTTCAATTTATAGACCTGCGAGCCTCCAAAATGAGCTGTTCCTCGCTTTTTTTAAACAGGGTCTCACCAGGTTGCTAAGAGTCTCACTATATTGCTGAGGCTGTCCTTGAACCTGCAGATCCTCCTGTCTCAGTCTCCCCAAGTACTGGGATTACAAATGTGTACCATCCCATGCCTGGATCTGAAAGTTTCTTTTACAAAAGTCTTGAACAGTAGCAAAAACTCCTTGAGGCCATAGAGAACAATCAGAGCAGTTGTATCTCATATTCAGGTTCAGAGGCAAAAATATTTCTAGGGTCTTGGGAAAAGCTATTCCATTTCTCATTACAAGGAAAAGAGTATCTTGGGGGTTACGGACTTTAAGAAGTCCATTCCACCCCCAATTCCCACCCTGGAGAGGTCAGAATGCTTTTGTGGTGTGGTATTTTGTCAATACCTGCATAAGGTGAAAGGCCCTTGCTCATCACGAGAGCAATGAATTTACATTGGAAGAACTCAGATTGATCCAAGATGGCCTCCTTTGGGTTGAGAACTTATTTTCTTCTTGTTTAGGTACACATGACTTTCTGCAATTACAATACCCATTTCAGTAGACAAAAATCATTCAGGACCGACTATTGGAAGGAACCTATTTAGAACTCAGATTCGGATTTCCAAAGTCACTCCCTATTGGGTAGAAACAAAAGAGATGAGATTTCTTAATGGGAACAGGAAGCATGCCTTCAGCTATTGGACAGGTTCTCAGGCTGTCTGCCTTTCCAGTTAGGAACACCATGTGGAAGGACAATTCACACAGGAGCAAAACTCTACATGGCGCTCTGCTCCATCCCAAATTGCCCCTTGAGGTCCAGGAGTGTTTCCAATGTTCATGAAAACCCACCATGGTCCAGCAGACCTGAAACATTCATCATGGTTGACTCAAGCAAACAGGCACTTGAAGAATGAATCCCATAGACTGACAAAGGTCTCAGTGCTCATGGATAAAGGAAGTTTTAAGACAAGAGAAGGGAGAATTAAAAGAGATGTGTATCTGAGATGATTATGTCACCGGAGTAGGCATGGGACAGCCAGCTTTACCTCAAGAACCTTCACATTTTTCAGGGGATAACTCATGTTTGTTATGGAGAAGCAGAGTTGAGTGACATGTGCCCACAAGACCAGGTTTCCAATTGACAAAGCCCCATGAGCCCCGTGCCAGTCCACCCAGGTGTGCTGGGGCGGGAGGAAGGTTGTGGTTGTTTCAGATCCAGACTCATGGGGTCAATAACCACCAGAGAGGGTGGCTGGCAGTGGGAAGTTAGACCTTCAGTGATCCCAGTTACAGGATGGTCACCACCTCACTTGGTCATATAGAAAACAGCATATTAATTGCAAAAAAGAATCTGTACCGTGGGAAGCAGCTCATCTTTACCCAGTGAGCTTCTCAGCATCCTGGTGGTTGGTACAGCCTAGCCTGCTACAAGAAATCCCTTCACATTCATGGGATTCTTACTCAGTACCTAGTCGCACCTGGCCTGGGAGGAAGTGATGGCATTCTGAAGGTCCAGGCCGTTCATCTTGCAGAGTTGGTGGCATTCTGAATTAGCCCATTTGGGAACATTTCAGAGAGATATCATTGGTTGGGCTGCACTAGGTAATTCTCCTTACCCCTCTATTTCAGACATGTACTGGAAATGCTTGAAGGTGACCTATGCGAAGACCATCCTTCAATCCACTTTCTTCCATCCATATCATTGTCCTGTTTCCTGAATGCCTAGAATACGTACACAAAGGGAGAAATGCTCTAGGGACCGTGAGTTTTATAGTCCAGAACAATTCAAAATATTGAGACATCTTCAAAAAGACCAAGTTGCCCAGTTTGTATCCCATACAAGAATTGAATTCAACACTACACCTTAATGATACAGTAATAAAAGGCTTGATTCAAGTACCAATACGTCAAATGAAAAAAATGGCAGCAAGCAAACGCAGCCAAGCCCATCACCAGGAGCATCAACAGACCATCCAAGTTGAGGAGGAGGAGGAGGAGGAACCCATCCCTATAACTGCTGCCAGCGCTCAGCCCTGGAGTTTAGGAAGTTTGGAATGATGACCATCAGGATACACAGATTTGTTGTCGGCAACCTGGAGGGGCTGGCTTCCCTGTGTTAATTAATTAGCCTTGAGATATTGAACAGATATTCATAGCTGGGGTAATCGAAGCCTCCTTGGCCTCCCTTCCTTATGACATGGACTAACTTGTGGAACTATTCCTTGGGGAAGATGCTCCCAGTCACTAGATCAAGGTCTCTTCTCTGGGGGCCCCGATTGAGGGCGTGTGGCAGCGCAAGTCTTCAGGTGACTTCATACACACCCACAGCCTCTGACAGAGGTCAGGAATTCTAGTCCTGACCTATCGGAAGACGTTTCTCAATACCTTTCACGGGTTAGTTCCAGTCTCCACAGACCCGAGTTCAGGGACTCATGCTTTCATTAAAAAAAAGTTACTGGTTAAGAGTGTACACCTTTGACCCATTTTGCTTTTTAGTATTTGTTACTTCAGTATGTTGGCTACAGGTCTGTTAAGTAGTCTTTGTAAAGTCAAGGTATCTTCTGTCCCCAGTTTACTCAGGCCTTTTTTTTTTTTTTTATCATGAAGGAATGTTGAATTTTTAAAGGATTTTTTCCTCTATTGAGATGGTATGTTTATTCCTGCATCTACATTTGTGACTTATTTGATTCAACTATGCTGAACCCATCCTTGTATCCCTAGAATCCCAACTTTTTGGTCTGATGTTGAGTTTGATTTGCAAGTGTTTTATGGTGGATTTTTCTATGTTCCTCCAGGACAGCGATTTATAGGTAGGTGTGTGTGTGTGTGTGTGTGTCCCCTTATCAGGTTGGAAGAGTTTCTTCCATTTCTATTTCATGCAATGGTGTCAAGGGTATTGGTCTAGGTTTCTCTCTCAAAGTCTGGGGAAATTCAGCTATAAATCTGTCCATTCCTGGGCATTTCTTCATTGTAGATGTTTTATTACTGCTTCAATCTCAATGCAAGTTTTTGAAATATGCTTTTTATATTCTCAATTTTTGGTAGATCATGAGTCTAAAGACATTTCCAATTCTTATATTTTAACTTTTCAAAACATTCCCTAATAATCCTTGTGATTTCAGTGGTATCTATTGTAACATCCCCCCTTTTTGTGTCTATCTTGGTCTTTCCTCGATTATGGTTGGTTTGATTAAGTATTTGTCAATTTTGTTTATCTTCACACAGAGCTGAACCTAGCTTCATTGATCTTTTGGACTATCCCTTTAATTTATTTTAGATTTTTCTTTCTGAAGTGGACCAACAGCTGGATTCTCTTCCATGAGCCCAGATATTTGAGAACTTATATGCAGAGACATTTGAAAACTTATATGCCAGAAATTGGGAAACCTGGAAAATGGGTTTTTAGATTTAGAAAGACATGATGCAAATTTCCCTTAAATCTGGTTAAAAATTTCTATTTCTAATTTAGCTACCCTTGACTTCCTGTTATTACAATGTCCACTAAAACAGACAAAACACAGAGGACTGACTATTGGAACCAACATAGTTAGAACTCATTCTGATCTTTTGGAAGCAAGAAGAATAAAATTAGATTTCCTAATGGGGAAAGGAATCAATCTCTAGTCATTGGACAAGTTCTTAGCCTGTCTGCCATTGCTATTAGTAATCTTCTGGAAGAACGATTCCAGTGGTCCCCTGGACTTCTTGTCTGCTTGTCAGGAACAATGTTTTTTGGTCATTGGAGTGCACACAGTACATGAGTTTGCGAAAAGCTGACACTTCCAGGGATGAGCTTTGAGGATGGTGGAAGAGGAGGGTGGAGCTCAACACAGAGTTTTGCTCCAATGTGACTTGGTTATCTCACTAAGGAGTGTTCAGCTCTACCCTCAGTTCCATCTTGAAGTCTAACAGCACTTCCAATGTTCATGAAAACCTGCCATGGCACAGGAAACAGACAGACCTAGACACATTCATCATGGCAGACTGTGTTCGTCAGGCACTTGTCTAGGTGGAACACCAGAGAAATTCAGGGAAAGGTCTGGTTTCTGACCTTGATGCTCATATGCATGTCTCCAGATGAATTAGGTCTCAAGCCCAGGATGCGGTTAATTGAGACAGGTATAAAAATGATGTTATCTCACCAGTTATTCCCGAGTCAGGCAAAGGACAACCTGCCATGTGACCATAACTTGAAACTTAGTACTTTTAGGGGGACACCCCAGGATTTTTATGGAGAAGCAGAGTTGAGGTCAGTGGGATCAGGTTTCCAGTGGGCAAAACTAGGGAAAGCCAGGTTCCAGTCCACTCAGGTACAGCTGGAGCTGGAGGAAGGTTGTGGTCCTTTCAGATCCAGAGTCAGTAATCCCCAGAGAAGGTGACTAAGCAGTGGGAGGTTAGACCTTCTGATCAATTACAGGATGGACACCTGGTGTCCTTTTGTGGTATGGTCAACACCTCATTTGGTCATTTAGGACAACAGCACATTAATTTTGCAAAGAAAGAAGAGCAGCTACCATGGGAAGCTGCTCATTTTTAGCAGATGAGCTTCTCAGCATCCACATGGTTGGCCAAACCTGGCCTGGGAACAGGACTCCTTAAGAAACTCCATCACATTTGTAGGATTCTTACTCAGTACCCGACTGTGCCCTATTTGGGAGGAAGCAATGACATTCTGAAGGTCCAGGTCATTCATCTTGCAGCATTTGCTACATTCTGACTTAGCCCTTTAGGAAAAATTTTCATAAATACCATATTTGAGGCTGTTTTAGGTGTTCTTTTTACTCCTACATTTCGAACATGTGTGAGAAAGTCTTAGAAGTGACCAAGGCGAAGACTACACATCAACCTAGACACTTTCTTCCATCCACATCATTTTCCTGCATTCTGGATACCTTGAATGCATCCATGGAGGTGAGACATGCTTTAGGGACCGTGATCTTTAGTCCAGAACAACTTGAAATAGTGACAGAGGTCTTCAAGAAGACCAAGTTCCCAAATTTGGATGCCTATCAGGAATTGGCTTCAATGCTATGCCTGAGATAGTAAGAAAGACCTGGTTCAAAAACCAATGTGTCAAACGGAAAAAACAGGAGCATCAACAAACCACTCAAGTAGATGAGGAGAAGCCCCTCTCCACAACGGCTGCCAATGCTCAGCGCCCTCGAGTCCAGGAAGTTTGGATTATGACCAGGATTCATAGAAGACTTTTGGTGTCCAGTAACCCTGAGGCGTGGTGTTCTGTGAATTCACCATGGGATTCTCAACAGATAAGTCTGAAGATTAAATGCCCCCTTGGCCTCCCTTTCCTGTGATGTAAGACCAACTCTATTTCTTGGGGGAAGATGATCCCATTCAATTAGATCAGAGTCTCTTCCCAGGGGGCCTTGATTCAGGACATGTGGCTGGCACCAATCCGTAGGCCGATTCTAAATGCTTTAGGGATCTAGAGCTTTGGAAATGGTGGCTCCAAGAAGTCTTTGGGATATGTCTGGCAGGGCTTCATCATCCTCTCACACTCAGAGATGGTGACCAGAGAGTGGGAAAACAGGAATGGCCAGGTGGCTGACCAGGCATGGGACACAGTCAGCTATGAGCCCTCAGCTGTGTCTTTAGACTCTTCCTAGTGCTGTTCAAGGTGCACGAGGCTCTGAGAACTCATCCCCACTGACTCCAGGCTTCTGAGACTGCCAGGAGGGCCCAGACCCTTCTCATGCTGACATAACCAAGAAGGGAAAGATCTGGCTAGCAAAGGGCAGACTGTGGAAGCCCTGCCTTGCTCCCTTCTCTGCTTTTGGCACAGAAACAAGCCCAAGTTGGGTTTTGAGGCGAGAAGGCAGATAGGAGTAGCCAGAAAAACAGCATGAGCCCAATCCTCCTTTCCATGTTCCTAACTTGAGCAATACACCCACATTTAACTTCTTGGAGAAGTAAAGTCACTTGAATATCAACATTCATTTGGGAAGAAGGACTTTCTTCTTCTGAGAATAGAGAGTATAAGAGGCAGGAGTAAAACCCTGCAGTGGTGAACATGGGATCCCAGATTCCCAGGGTCATCAGTGAAAGCTGCAGGGTTCAGCATGGTTCTGGTCAACCGAGACCTCACTGATGAAGATATAAAAATGATCGTCACTGCAGTGACCTAGAGAAAAGGGACAATGACAGCTTACAATCCAGGAGAGGATTCCAACTCCTCATTGCTCCCTGAACCTGCTTAAGAGCATAGATATCAGCAATGTCTGCTTGAGAGCAATGTCTATCTACCGTCTATGCTCAGGATGCAAATGAGTAGAAGAAATCACTGGTGGGGCTGTTACGCCATCAGGGAAAGTATTAGGGTGATTAATCTCTATGTTCCCTTCCTCAGGGAGATCCTGCCTCCCAAGGCCAGCCTGTGGCCTCAAAGCAAGGAGATTATGAGGGCAGAGGTTCCCTGTGAAAGCAGAACCAGGTCTACGTGCACTTGAGAATTGCAGCCTTGTCCTCCCCTGGAAGTCTTTCGGTCCCTTCAAAGTCTAGGTTAGTTCAGAACATGGAGGATACAGCAGTTGGTATACCTCCCAACCATGGGGCATCCAACAGCCTCAAAGAAAGAAGGAGCCATGTAGTTATGATTCTGTGTCTATGACAAGGAAGACATTCTGATCTCTAGAATGTGTCTAGTGGCCCGCCACCGTGGCCTGACAGGGGACACTGAAACCACTCAGATCTTCATGCTCAAGAGGCCGAGGCCCCTTCAGCTCTCCATGGTGGGTGACTTCTTATGCCGAGTCCTGCCCGCTTTCCCTTCTTTCTAAAGGGATGTTTCCCTAGTTAATTTGTGATGGAATCGCCCATCACCTTCTCAATCTAAGGCCCTGGCACAGAGCATGTGGGGCTCAAGAGCAAGGAGAAGCCCAGACGTGGGTCCCCTCCAGACTCAGATTCATGCCTCCTTAGTGCCCAGATTTGGCTTCCCATTGCCTTTGGCTCCTGCAGGTCCTTGCAAAGACCAGGTCTGCACTGCACTCAGCGACTCTATAGCGTGGTTGAAGCTCTGGCCAAGGCCTTTTCTACAGGCCCTTAGAAGCCACAGCCAGAAAGGAACCTGAGCCCCTTCCTGCCAGCAGATGCACCTGGGCAGTGTGCGGTGTCCTGCCTGGTCAAGCCCAGTTCAGCTTGGGTTTGAGAGTCATGAAATAGAGTAACGAGAATGAAAGACAGACTTATTCAGAGCTCCTGCAAGTTTTGTGCCTTCTAGATAGTTTTCTCACAGAACTGTGTGAAAAATCTAAGATGATCGTCTTTCGTTTGCCTGAAATTCCTGGATGAAACTGTATGTGCTCATGTTCACAAGAACGTCACGTCTCACCCATGTCTTGCAAACGGGGTGGGAGGATGGGAGGGCTGTATTCAGAAAGGGCCTTTCAACTCATAGCAATGCCAGTCATAGCTCTGAGGTCAAAGGCCCATCCCAATTCTTCATGTTCCGCATCAACTCAAGAGCATATGGGCAAGAATTCCCTAACCAAGACTACATAACCTTGAGAACCAAACCCAAGAACTCAAGAGAAATTTCATATTCTCTGTAAGAAACACACATCTTATGTGGATAATCTGAATACCAGTTAATTATGCTGATGCATAACTAGTGAAAGAGGAGGGACATCCCAACTTGTAGACTGGAAGAGATGCCGAAGGTTATTCAAATAGCTTGGGTTCTCACATATTCAAAGGCCCGTGTCATGTGCCATGCATTTTTGTAGACTTCTGGGCCATTTTGAACTCATTAATGGAACCACTATTAAAATCCAAAGGGTAAAGATAGACTGGAAAGCTTTGGATGAGACTCAAGTTTCTCCTGACTCAGCCTCCATTTCCTCCCATGACTCATGAGCTCACTCCAGCTAAACCGCCAAGGGTCTCGTACAAGGGTTATTCTAAAATCACCAGTTTCAACATTTTGGCTATGAAGATCAAAGGATTCAGTCACAAATAGGAACTTTTAAAAATGCTATTCCCTTTGCTCTCTGGAGCTACTCAAACACACAGAAATAGAGTTCTCGATACCAGCAGAACACAGTTCCAGTATGAAAGCCTTCTTTGCCAATATGACCAACCAGGGGACTTGCCTCATTTAAGAGAGCAGGCCCTGGAGGCCACCAGCCTCAGGTGCGAATCCTGGTCCTTTCCATGTTAACGGTGGCATTTGTCCAGGTTCTGAGGCCTAGGCCCCTAAGCGTCCTGATATGGAACATGGAATTCTTCCATGCCGGCCATATTACAGCTTAAGGAAGCCCCAGGAGATATCTAAAAGCAGATCCATAGAATATCTCGTTTCTTTAGAAATAGAAGGAAATCCCAAGATTTTGCTTTTTATAGTGAGATGAACAGGCTTTAGAATGATTCCAGTGACATCATTAATTGCATAAGTCTAGTCTTTCAGAACTGATGTAGTGCTGCAGAGACCCGGTGATTCAGTCCAAGTGGACTTTGCCTGCCAAAACGGATTTTTTTCACCCTTGAGACAGTCCTAGCATAGAGCCTATATTAATTTGGGCCAGTTCTGAGCCACCCGGCTACTCAAATCCCCAAACTCAACTGGGTATCAATTAAATACAGTAGGCGCTATCCATACTGTATTTAATCCATTCATCCGTTAAATACAGTCTGTAACATTTAGAGACAAATGCGTGAAAATCTAAAAAACATCGACACCTAATTGAGTTGCTCCAGAACAGAGCTTTCATGCTACCTTTGGTCAAAAGTCACTGGTTTGGATATTCATGAACTTGGGAGCACGGAGCTGATCAAATCTTCTAAAAACTTCAATGTCCAAGAGGCTATAGCATACTCACCAGCACCATAAGATGCTTTAGTTCAGAACAGCTTGAAATATTAAAAGACATCTTCAGAAAGACCAAGTAAACCAGTGTGGATACTACAAAGGAATTGGCTTCAAGGTTATGCCTAATGTTACAGTAAAAACAGACTTTGTTCAAGAACCAGTGTATCCAAAGGACAGAAAATACATCCAAGTTCTCACCAGGAGCACCATCCAGGTCACTCGAGTCGTAGGAAGAGGAGAGGATCCCTTGCCTCAGTTTTAATGTTCAGCAAGTTCAAATGACCACCACCAGGATCCGTATGAGACTTCTGGTGTCCAGCAACCCAGAGAGGCTGGTGCCCTCTGTGCTGAATTCATCACGAGAGTCTCAGTCTTATGGTATCAAACAGATCTGGGAACTCAGAGCCTTCCCCATGACATGGACCTACTTGTGAAGCTATTCCCTGGGAAAGGTGTTCCCAGTTACTAGGATCAGTACCTCTTCCCAGGGGGCCTTGATGGAGAATGTGTGCTGGTGCCAGTCCTCGAGTCAGTTCAAACTCACTCAGCTCCTGACAGAGGTCTGGGATCCCAGGCCCGACCAACGTAAGGATATTTCTAAACAGCTTTCATGGGTTAGTTCTCTAGTCTATACAGATCAGCTCAGGGGTTGGTACTTTTATGTTAAAAAAATGTTGGCTAGGATGTACACCCTTAACCCTTTCCTGCTTTTAGTAAAATGCTGTTTCCCTTGGGGTTCAGTATAACACTGGCTATAGGTCTGTCATAGTCTTATAGTTGAGGTATTATCTTCTGTACACACTTGACTCAGTTTTAATCAAGGAATGTTGAATTTTATAAGGATTTCCCCCATATATTTATGTTTATCCCCGCTTCTATGTATGTGACATATTACACTGGTAGATTCACGTATGCTGAACCATCCTTGTATTCTTGGAATCCAACTGACTTGGTAGTGGTGCACCATCTTTAGGGTCTGATGTTGAATTTGATTTGCAAATACTTTATTGTGAAATTTATGTTCATTCAACATACTGGTTTATAGATTGGTGTGTGTCCCCTTATCCGATTCTGATAGCAGATAACACTGGCTCCATAAGATGAATTTCAAACTATTCCATGAAATAGAAATAGGCCAATACACTTGAACAGTTCCTTCTAAGTTCTTCACAAGTCTAATTCAGCCATGAATCAGTCAATTCCTGGGCTTCTCTTTATTGTATGTTTTATTATTGTTTCAATTTTATTGCTAGTTTGAGATACTATGCTTTTTATATTCTCTTGGTTCCATTTTTGGTAGGCCATGAGTCTAGGGATGTCCAATTTTTTTTGGAATATAAGTTTTCAAAATATCTCCTAATATGCTTCTGGATTTCAGTGGTATTTGTAATATTCCCCCCTTTTCCTTTATTTTTGTTTGGATCCCCACTTGGTTTTTGTTTGTTTGGTTAAGGGTTTGTCCCTTTATCTTTACAAAGAGCTGACTCTTAGCTTTAGTGATAGTGTTGTATTTTCAGCCTGTATTTAATTTCTTTCTTTCCATGTACCCATCTTGGGTTTGATTTATTCTCAATTTTCCTTCCACTGAGGAGTCTGATGTGAAAGTGCGATTCTAACAATCCCCTGGACTTCCTGCTTGTCAGAAAGGATGTTCTTTTGGTCATTGTGGTGCAGCACACAAAGTGAGCCCACAAGATGATGCCTCCAAGGATGAGCTGGGAGGACACACACGGAGAAAGCCAAGTCACCTAGAGCAAAGCCCTACGGGGTGCTCAGCTCTATACCAAATTACCCCTTGAAGCCCAAGAGCACTTCCAACGCTCATGAAAACCTGCCATAGTCCAGCAGACCTAGACGTATTCATCGTGGTAGACTAGCCAACAGACACTTGTCTGGGTGGATCCCCAGAGACAGATCAAGAAATGTTTGGTTTCTAGCCTTGCTGCTCATATATACACATCCCCAGATGAGGTTTTAAGACCAGAAAGTAGAGAATTGGGTCAGGCATAAAGATGAGGAAATCTAATCATATCAAACAAGGTGTTAGAGTCAGGAAAGGGACACCATATAGCCAGATCTTCAACAACTCTAACAGTTTTAGGGGGGATACTCCACAGTTTTTATGGAGCCAATTTGAGTTCAGTGACCAGGTTTCCTGTTAGAATCACCGTGAGAACCCAGTTCCAGTCCACTCAAGGTACAGCTGGGGCTGGAAGAAGGTTGTCATTGTTTCAGATCCAGACCCACACAGAGTCAGTACCCCCAGAGCAGGTGACTGGAAGTGGAAATTTCATCTTCAGTGGTCATAATTAAAAGGATAGACACCTGGTACCCTCTCTGGCATGGTCACCACCTCACTTGGTCATAAAGGGCAACACCACATTAATTGCAAAGAAAGAACCACCACTACCATGGGAAGCTACTCATGCTTTGCAGGTGAACATCACCGTATCCCCATGGTTAGCACACCTTGTCTTGGGCTTCTACGTGGGACACTAAGAAACTGCGTTATATCCATGAGATTTCTGCTCAGTACCAAATTCCTCCAAATTGGAGGATGCAATGGTATTGTGAAGGTCCAGGCCATTTATCTTACAGAATTTGCTCCATTTTGAATTATCCCTTTGATCAGAAATTTAAAATATCACGGGTGGGCTTCCATATATGTGTTCTCTTTATTCCTACATTTCAGACACTTGCTAGAAACGCTTGGAGGTGAGCAAGGTGAAGACCACACTTCAATCCAACCCCTCCATATTGTTGTCTTGCATTCTAGTCACCATGAACACATACATGGAGGGAGAAATGCATCAAGGACTATGAGCTTTAGTCCAGAACAACTCAAAATATTGAGAGATGTCTTCAAGAAGACCTGGTTCCCAAGTTTGGATGCCAGTCAGGAATTGGCTTCAATGCTACGCCTTAATGCTATAGTAGTTAAGACTTGGTTCCAATGGAAGAAGACAAAACAAAACAGCAGCAGCAAATACAACCAAGTCTGTTAGGATGAGCATCAAAAGACCACTGGAGTAGTGTAGGAGGACCTACCCCCCACTCCCTGCATCTGCTGCCAACACTTATCCCTTAAGCTAGGAAGTTTGTATGATGGCCACCAGGATCCATAGGAGACTTCCATTGTGCTGCAAACTGGAGAGGCTGGTACCCCTGTGTTGTATTCATCGTGAAGTCTCAGCCTTACGATATCGATCAGATATGTCTGGCTGGAGTCAGAGCCTCCTCGACTTCCTTCCCTACGATCCCAGTCACTGGATCAGGATCTCTTCCCAGGGGGCCTTGATTGAGGGCATTTTTCACGTGCACACAGCTCCTGACAGGTCTAGTTTCATTTTTTGGAGGTGATAATAAGAAATATGTCCGTATCTTCTAGGATTTCCAGTTTTTTTGTACATAAGTCTTCAAAATATTCCCTAATAATCCTCTGATTTTGAATAGTATCTATTGTAATGCCTTTTCATGCCTAGTTTTATTTTGCTCTTTTTGTTGGTTTGGTTAAGTGTTTGTCATTTGTTTATCTTTTTAAAGAACTCAACCTTATTGAGCCCTCGTTTCCCTTTAATCTTTAGTTTCCTTCTATCATTCTTGGGTTTTGGTTACGCTGATTTTTTTAAGCCTTTGCAATTCATTAGTTAATTTGAGCCGACTCTTTCTGAATTGGGCCAGCAGCTAGAGTCCCTTCCCTGAACTCCAAATACTTGAAGAAATACTTATATGCAAGACTTGAAAACATGGTAAAAATTGGAAATCCTGGAAAAGAGTGCCAAGATTTAACAAGAGCCTTCCTGATGGAGTCATTTTTTTCTTGTTTAGCTACCCATGAGTTTCTGCTATTACAGCCCATTTCAAAAGTCAAAACAAATAGGACTGTGCCTATTGGAACCAATATATTTAGTACTCAGATTCCGATTTCCAAGTCACCTCCCTAACTAGATAGAAACGAAAGGAATGGAAGCAGATGCCCTAATGAGGGCAGGAAACAATCTTTAGACATTGGACACATTCTAGAGGCTCTTTTCCCTTCCAGTTAGGAACTACATGTGGAAGAATAAACTAATGGTCCCCCCTGAAACTTCCTGTTTGCTTGTCAGTAATGATGTTCTGTTTCTGTTTCATAGAACGTTTAGGAGAATTGTCCTAAGCTCCTCTTTAAAAGTCTAGGAGAATTCATCCATGAATCTGTCCTTTCTGGGCTTTTCTTTGTTCCAGAAATTCTGCTTCAATTTCATTATGAGTTACTGAAGCAATCAGTTTTATATCTTCTTGGTCCCAGTTTTTGGAGGTGATATGTCTCCTAGGATGTCCAGTTTCCGGCGTATAAGTTTTAAAATATTCCCTAAGAATCCTCTCAATCTCAGTGGTATCTGTTGTAGCATCCCCCTTTTCATGTCTAACTTTGCTCTTACTATTTTTTGTTTAGCTACCCAGGACTTGGCTATTACATGCCCATTTCAATAGATAAAACACATAGGACTGTGCCTATCAGCACCAACATAGTTAGAACTCAGATCCTGATTTCCAAAGTCATCATCTACTAGACAAAAGCAACGGAAACTGATTTCCCTAATAGGGACAGGAAACAATGTTTAGTCATTGAAGATTCTCAGGCCATCTTGCCCTTCCAGTTAGGAATCTGGTATGGAAGGATGATTCTAACGGTCACCTTGCCTTGTCTGTTTGCTTGTCGGGAACAATGTTCTATTGGTCACTGAGGTGCCCACAGGGCGTGAGCTCACAGGAAGCCGACACCAAGGACAAGCTTTGAGGACAGTGGAGTGGGATGGAGGCTCAACACAGTGAGAGACCCAAGCCATGTTGGAGCATAGCCTAAAGATGTGCTCGGCTCTGTCTCAAATTGCCCCTTGAAGTCTAAGAGTGCTTCCAATGTTCATGGAAACCTTCCATGGTCCAGCAGACCTAGAGATATTCATGGAGGTGGAACTTCAGAGACAGATTCAGAGAAAGGTCTGGTTTCTGTTCTTGATGCTGATGTGTATGTCCCCAAAAGAATGAGGTCTTCAGACCAGAAAGTGGTGAGTGGAGACAGGTTTATAACTCAAGTTATCTCACCAGTCATTCTTCATTCGGACATAGGGCAGCCAGCTTTACTCGTTGTGGCCAAAACCTCAGAAACCTTAGCACTTTGGGGGAGGTACCCCATGTTTGTTGTTGGAACAGAGTCCAGGTCAGTGAGATGTGCTCACTAGACCAGGTTTCCAATGGGCAAAATCATGAGAGGCAGGTCCTGGTCCACTCGGGTACAGCTGGGGCTGGGGCAAGGTTAGGGTCCTTTCAGATCCAGACCCACAGAGACAACCCCCAGGTGGGGTAATGGCAGTGGTAATTACGGCCTTCAGTAATTACAGTTACAGGATGGACACCTGCTGTCTTTCTCTGGTGTGGTCACCACCTCACTTGGTCATATAAGGCAAGAGCATAATTGCACGGAAAGAAGAACCTCTGTCATGGGAAGCTGCTCACTTTTAGCAAGTGAGCTTCCCAACCTCCCCACGGTTTGCACGCCCTGGCCTGTGTCTCTACACAGGATGCTGTAAGAAACCCCTTCACATTCACTAGATTCTTGCTCAGTACCCAAACACACCCCCTAGAGGTGAGAGGAAGCAATGGCATTTCTGAAGGTCCAGGTCATTTCTCTTTCAGCTTTTGTTGCCTTTTCGAGTTAATCCTTTCTCAAAATTTCAGAGACCATGGGTAATACTGCCATGATGTTCCATTTATTCCTATATTTTAGACACGTGATGGAGATGGCTGGAGGTGACCAGGGTGCAGACCACACACGCTTCATCTAGACACTTTCTTCCATCCATATCACGGTCCTGCATTCCAGACACCTTGAATGCATACACAGAGGGAGAAACTCTTTAGGGACTGATGGCTTCGGAGAGGTCAGCGCCAAGAGGACATTTGGACAGGTCTGTTCGTCCTCTCAGATGGTGACCCAAGAGGAAGAAAACCAGAGCTCTGGAAGTGCAGCTAACCAGGCATGGTCACAGTCAGCTACAGACCCTCAGTTGCCTTTGCAGACTCACGGTGCTGCTCTGGGTGCATGAGTCACTGGGAACACAGCCCTTCTGACTCCAGGCTCCTGGGAATGTCCTGAGGCCCAGGCCCTTTACAGGATGACAAGACAAAGATCTGCCCCTTCCAACGCCAGCAAAGGCAGAGTCAGGCGCAAGCCCTGCCTCACTAGCTCTCTGCTCTTGGCACAGAAGTAAGCCCCGCTGAGCTTTGAGGTCTGAGAGACACTTCCTGGGAGTAAATGGGTAGAGGCCAGAGTATCAAAACCACTCTAAAAGAACAGCATCAACCCAACCCTTTCCAGATATCTGACTCCACCAATAAGTGCATGATGTTATCTTGACTCTTTTAGAGAAGTGAAATGACCTCAAGACCCAAGCTTGTTTGGTCGGCATGTGTTAGCAAGGCAATTCTCAGAAAGGAAAAAAGAGGGTTAAGAGGCAAGGAGTGGAACCCCAGGAAAGTCCACGGGGGAATGATCAGCGATTCATTCCTTCAACTCAGTGTCCGTAGCCAGTCAGGAGAAGCCAGGACATCTTGTCAACCATGTTCCCTGATGTACCAAAATCCTCAATGAAGACAACTCAACAGAGAACGTGGGTAAGAAAGATGCTCGAGCTCCCCGCCCAAAGGGGAAGACCCGGCACAACGTGGGAAGAACCTGGAAGAGAAGTCATGGGTTCCTTCATTGGCTCCAACCCTGCCCCACTGAGACACTTTGAGGCCCTGCCTGTTATCAGTTAAAGGCGAGTATTGAAGGCCAGAAATTATGCCTGCAAAGGACTCTGGATACCTTTTGTCAAGATAATAGTTGTCAGAGTAGAAGGTAATGCAGACAAGGGTATGTGCATCAAAATGCTGCAGAATGGGCATTTTACTTTAGAAAGGACAGCCCAAAGGATTTTCAGTAAAAAGTATTTGGGCAACAGTGCTGTCTATGTTAATTCTGAAGGGGGGATACAACTAAGGCATCATGGACCTGGAGACGCCACAGGTTAAGGTGAAGGTATTCACTGGGTGTTACCACTCCAGTGCCTTTCTGTAGGAACGTATTGTTTCGGTTGGAACTCAGTCCATTTTTGCATTGCTTATTTAGGAAGAGTTTCTATTGCTTTAATACAAGCCTCTTGCTCAGAGTCTACAATTACACCGAAGCCATCGCGACAGACCAAGGGCAGACACTTCAAGCACCGTGTACAACTGGCACCAGTGACTCAAGTCACCTCTCTAACAGGTGGGTGAGGTCGCTTCTTGGGACAGGCACCCGCTCCAGCAGGAGTCTGTCCTGCACGGCCATAGGCCCCTGCCCAGTCCATACACATAATTGGTTCCAGAGTCCAGGGGAGGGAGAACACCCAAGGAGACACAGAAGGAAGACCCGCCTTCAGCAATTGCACACGCATGGCCCCACTGCCAAGTCACTCCTGTCAGGAGGCACACTTCAAGGTTTCCCAGAAATGGACTAGGACCCTTTGATTCAGGTTAGATCGAGCCTGCTTTTCCTCCCTCTGCACTGTGAAGTCTCAAGTTTGGTTTTTGTTACTGGATTTTCAGGAAGAGACCGACTGTACCCTTCCAAGCCTCAGCCTTCCTTCCCTCAGATGCCAAGCACATAGTTCTTCATTAGCCTTGGCATTGAGAATACAGCTGCGTTTTCCTTCTATCAAGGAGGAGGAGGAACCAATAAGCAAGGAGCAATTGAGGGAATGAGAAGCACAAATGAGGAATATAGTTAGTTACACTTCACATAACTATCAGTCATCTTGACCCATATGGACCCATCTGGTCCATAGCTCAGATTCATCTTGAAAGGCTCACTGGTCATGCCTCCTGGGTGCATCTGCCTTGGCTCGACATTCTGACCACCAGGTTGTGTCCAGTGGCCTGCCACCAGGGCCTGGCAGGAGACACTGAAACCACTCAGGTCTCCATGCTCAGGAGCCTGAGGATCCATCAGCCCCCCAATGGTGGACTTTTATGCCAAGCCCCTCCTCCTCTCCCTTCTCATAGGCATTGAGCCCTAGTTCACGTGTGATGGTGCCCCCCACCATCCTTCTCCACCTAGGAGTCCGATACCGCTTGTGGTTCAAGAGTAGGGAGAAGGTGAGACACAGGTTCCCTCCCCAAATGGTGACCCAGAGTCATTCCCTTTGTGCCCCGAGTGTGGCTTCACATTGCCCTTGACTCTTGCAGGTCCCTGCAAAGACCAGGATTGCTCTGCTGTGGCACATGGTGACTCCATGGCGTGGTTGAAGCTGTGGCCAAGCCTGTTCTCCTGAAGACCCTGAGGCACAGCTAGAAGGAGGGACCTGGGCTTCTCCCTGCCAGCTGATGCGCCTGGGCAGTGTGCTGTGTCCTGCCTGGTAAAGCTCAGTCCAGCTTGGGTTTTGAAGACTGACACACTGTCACAAAGTAGAGTAACGGGAATGCAAAGATAGACTGAGCCCCTGCCCTTTTTCTGCCTTCTCAATTTTTTTTTTAAACCAGGGTTCTTTCTAGATGATCTAAGACACTGCTCAGGAAACTTCAATGTCACTAGATATTTGCCTTCTGGGGACTTGGAGTTATTCTGCCATACCCTCATTTTCTTGAACACAATAGTATCTTGGTAACGTTGGTACTCAAGAAAATACTTAAATCCAAAGGCAGAGCATACCATGCTATGCAGCTTCATCCTAAGTCTCAGGGGACATCGATCCCCTGTTTTCTCCTGGTATGATACAGGGAGACTAGACTTGAGATTTCCTCTCCATGGTTGAAACCTGATAGTCTTCACAGGGAACATGACACTGCAGATGCTAAGATGATGGTTTTGTTTCCTTAAAATTTAGATGAAATGGTATTTGCTCATGTTCAACATCACTTCTCACCCACTTCTTGCAAGCAGTGAAGACAAAAAGAGGACCTTACTCAGAAAGGGATCTTTTCAAGTCAACACTGCATGTCCCAACTCTGAGGCCACTGGCCAATTCCAATGCTTCATGTTCTACTTCAATTCAGGAGTTTACATGAGCAAGAAATCACTAACCAGGACCAGGTGGATAGTCCCTCTGCCTTTTCAGATTCCTAGAGCTGTTCAGTTGCACCAGGCTCTGAGAACATCACCCTGCCGACTCTGGGCTTCTGGGAATGCAGCTAAGGGCCCGGGCCCTTCACAGGATGACACAAGCAAGAGGAGAGAGACGTGGCCCTTCATGGGGTTAGCAAAGGGCAGGCTCTGCTGGAGCCCTGCCTCACTCCTCTCTGCTCTTGGCACAGAAGCCCAGCTGAGCTCAGAATCTGGAGAGGTGCACCGACTAGAAAAACAAGGCACAGAATGGAGTATCCGAATCATTCCAGAAGAGTTAGCACTCCATGTTGCTAACTTGATCAACCCAGATTTGACTTCTGTGAGAAGATCCATGCCTTGACGATCATTCATTTGGCAAGAAGGACTAGTTTTCTGAGAATGGAGAGTAGAAGAGGTGGAAGTGAACTCCCTCAGGATGAACACAGGAGCCTAGATTCCCCAGGGGCATCAGTGAACTCTGCAGGCTCATCCTGCATCTGGTCAACCAAGACCTCAGTGATGCAGATTTGTGAATGATAGCACAGTGGTTACCATACAAAGGGCGCAATGGCCGCTTACAACCTGGGAGAGGCGGCCAATTCCCTGTTGCTCTTGGACCCTGTGCTTGAAAGCATAGACATAGACCCGCCTTCTCAGGCTGCAGGTGATTAGAAGAAATCACTGAAGGAGGCACTACCCCAACAGGGAGAGTTTTAGATTGACTCATCTCTATGTTCCCTATTTTAGGAAGATCCTGCTCCCCAAGGCCAGCCAGGACCTTCAAGGCAAGGAGAAGATGAGGGCAGAAGTTCCTTCTAAAGGCAGACCCAGGTCTATGTGCAGCAGAAGAATTGCAGCTTCCCCTCCCCAGAAGACCCTTAGATCCCTTCAAAGTTCAGGATAGTTTAGTGCAGGAAGATGGCAGGGGTTTTGATATATCCTCCAACCATGGGGCATCCAACAGCCTCAGAGAAAGAAGGGGCATGTAGTTCTGTAGTTGTGTCTATGATAAGGAAGACATTCTGACCTCCAGGTTGTGTCCAGTGGCCTACCATCAGGGCCAGACAGGGGACACAAACCACTCAGGTCTCCATGCTCAGGAGCCTGAGGCTCCATCAGCCCCCTCAATGGTGGACTTTTATGCCAAGCCCCTCCTCCTCTCCCTTCTCATAGGTATTGAGCCCTAGTTCACGTGTGATGGTGCCCCCCACCATCCTTCTCCACCTAGGAGTCTGATACCGCTTGTGGTTCAAGAGTAGGGAGAAGGTGAGACGCAGGTTCCCTCCCCAAATGGTGACCCAGGGTCATTCCCTTTGTGCCCCGAGTGTGGCTTCACATTGCCCTTGGCTCTTGCAGGTCCCTGCAAAGACCAGGATTGCTCTGCTGTGGCACATGGCGACTCCATGGCGTGGTTGAAGCTGTGGCCAAAGCCTGTTCTCCTGAAGACTCTGAGGCACAGCTAGAAAGAGGGACCTGGGCTTCTCCCTGCCAGCTGATGCGCCTGGGCAGTGTGCTGTGTCCTGCCTGGTAAAGCTCTGTCCAGCTTGGGTTTTGAAGACTGACACACTGTCACAAAGTAGAGTAACAGGAATGCAAAGATAGACTGAGCACCTGCCCTTTCTCTGCCTTCTAGATTTTTTTTTTTTTAAAACCAGGGTTCTTTCTAGATGATCTAAGACACTGCTCAGGAAACTTCAATGTCACTAGATATTTGCCTTCTGGGGACTTGGAGTTATTCTGCCATACCCTCATTCTCTGAACACAATAGTATCTTGGTAACTTTGGTACTCAAGAAAATACTTAAATCCAAAGGCAGAGCATACCATGCTATGAAGCTTCATCCTAAGTCTCAGGGGACATCGACCCCTCAGTGTTTTCTCCTGGTATGATACAGGGAGACTAGACTTCAGATTTCCTCTCCATGGCTGAATCGTAAGCCCATTTAGCGTCATACCCCCTGTGAAGACTAAGATGATGGTTTTGTGTCCTTAAGATTTTGATGAAATGGTATTTGCTCATGTTCAACATCACTTCTCACCCTTTTCTTGCAAGCAGTGAGGAAAAAAAGAGGACCTTACTAAGAAAGGGATTAACTCATAACAGGGAGTGTCCCAACTCTGAGGCCACTGGCCAATTCCAATGCTTCATGTTCTA
>PVLC010014979.1:0-38152 GCA_004027655.1 Graphiurus murinus
TTGTAATCCCAGCATTCGGGAGGCTGAGACCGGAGGATCCGGGTTCGCGGCCAGCTTCAGCTACCTAGTGAGGCACTCCGCAACTTAGTGAGACTCGGTTTCAAAATAAAGAATAAAAAACTAGGGCTGGGGGTGTAGCTCGGAGGTAGAATGCCCCTGAGTTCAATCCCCAGTACCGCAAAAAAAAAAAAAAAAAAAAGAAAAGAAATATAAAGAGTCTTTAAGGATAGCTGTTAAGTAATTTTTCTACATATATGGCATCAGCCAAAAAATAAATAAATATGAAATGTTTTACAGGAATCTCCAGCAATGTATTGTTGGAGATGTAAAGTGTGTTAGAAATGTGCTCTGGTCAAGGTGGCAGGTCCAGCAGTTATGTTATTGGAGAATATGAGCCGATTTGTTTGTAGAGTATTTGCAAAGATCAGTAGTATTATGTCTAACCAAGAAGAAAGTGGTTTTGGAATCTAGTATGTTTTTATAATACCAATAACCAGTTCTCTAACTCTCTACCAACAGGTAGTCTACATTGCCATTTGATTTTGACTGTCTACTGGGTGTTAGTAATAGATACCACAAATTAAAAGCCCAGTCTCAAAAAGCTGCCCTCACTCTAAATACCAACTACAAATGGGGTACCCAGGCTACTGCATTTTGCCCAGGCAGCCACAAATACAAAGGTTCCCAAAATCCCCTTCAGTTTGGTGTTTTATTTATTTATTTATTTTTATTTTTTATTTATTTTGCAGTACTGGGGATTGAACTCAGGGGCATTCTACCTCCGAGCTATACCCCCAGCCCTAGTTTTTATTCTTTATTTTGAAATAGGGTCTCACTAAGTTGCGGAGTGCCTCACTAGGTAGCTGAGGCTGGCTGTGAACCCGGATTCTCCAGTCTCAGCCTCCCAAATGCTGGGATTACAAGCATGCGCCACCATGCCCGGCTCTGTGTTTTTTTTTTAGAACAGCTCACAGAACTCAGGAAAGTGCTATCGTGAAGGATACAACTTGGGAATATCCAAATGTAAGAGATGCATAGGAATAGGCATGCACAGAGGATGCAAGAGGTATCCCTGTCCTCTTTCGGCTCACTGTCATCCCTGCATCTCTGTGTGTTTAACCCAGAAGCTTTCTGAACTGTGTCATACAGTTTTTTATGTAGGTCCAGTTACCTAGGCATGGGTGATTAAACCATGGTCCCTAGGAGATAAACCTAGGCTCCAGCTCCTCTCCTCTCCCCATTGAACAGGGATGGGGCTGAAAGTTTCTATCCTCTAGTCAGGCCTTGGTCTTTTGGGGAATCTGGCCACAATCTGAGGTTGTCATGGACTCCAGCCACTTGTTAATCACTTTACAAAAGATGCTATCACTCTGGAAAGTTCAGGTTTAAGAACAGACACAACTAGACTGTTCAGTAAAAGAAGCAGTGCAGATAATTTGAGCCCAGTAATGACTTAGTTTATGAAATTTGTCAATTGCTATCTTTTAGTAAATATTAAAGTTAATGTAGAATCATTGGTAGAGGCACAAAGGCCCATCATCTTTTTTTCTTTTTCCTTTTTCTTTTCTTTTTTTTTTTTTGGCAGTACTGGGGATGGAACCCAGGGGCATTCTACCTCTGGGCTACATCCCCCACTCCTATTTTTTATTCTTTATTTTGAAACAGGATCTCACTAAGTTGCAGAGAGCCTCACGAAGTCACTGAGGCTGGCCGAGAACCCAGATCCTCCCAAGTACTGGGATTACAAGCATGCAGCACCCCGCCCAGCTCCCTCTTTTTTTATTTTGGTACTGGGGGTTGAACCCAGGGGCATTCTACCTCCAAGCTACACCCCCAGCTCTATTTTATTTTTATTTAGAAACAGGGTCTCACTAGGTTGATGAGAGTCTTACTACTTGCTGAGGCTGTCCTCGAACCTGAGATCCTCCTGTCTCAGCCTCCCAAGTACTAGGATTACAGGCGTGCACCACCACGCCCACTATTTATATTCTTTTGTATATAAGTTTGGTTTCCTAATTTTGTCAAATTCTGGAGCTTTGTTTTAATTTAGTAATAAGTGCAGTTTATCTGTTATCTATATATTTAATTATGATAATTTTCTTTTCCTCTCCTGCCTTGTAACTAAGGGTTGGATTTTTTCCTTCTCTCTCTTTATTTATTTATTATCTGTTTTAGGCTTTTAGCTTCTTGAAGCTTTGATTTATAGTTTCTATTTCTGGCAAATAAGAGTAAGTGGAAGGTGGGGAAGGGGCCTGGTATTTGTAGAAGCAGTCTCTCCTTGGGAAGGCTTGTATGCGGTATAATTAATCCCCCACTTTTGGACAGGTGAGATATTTACTTGGTAAGTTCCTGGTGGTAGGAATGACCTCTTATAAATGACTTCTTATAAATAACACCCTTTTAGGATGTCCTAATGAATCTTAAAGTACCTGGGGTCTACATTCTGGAGAACAATGGTAGCCTTAACTTTATTTTTCAAATTTTTTGTTTGTGACAAAATTAAAGGAGATTCTTAGCATGTCAGTAGGTAGCAACACTTAAATGTGCCAGATATACTAACCAGAACATTTACTTACTATCTAATGAGCTGAGACACTTTCTCAAGTATCTTAGGAGGAGGCAGAACAATAAACTTCCCCTTGCCCCTGTTTGCATTAGACATTGAGCCACAGACTTCCAAACATGGAATCTCCTCAGCCTTTCCAGGTCAGATGACCTATAATAGCACCACAGCAAGCAATAGCAAGAGATCTGTGTTTGAATCATTTGTGCTTCTTAGATCATATAGTTTTCATGGGAAGGATGCCCAGTGCTTAGGGGGTCGTATGTAGGGATGGGTTTCTGTTTTGTTTAGAACCAAATCAATAGATTGTTCCTCCTTGGAGCACAGTGTCCCAGGCATTAGATATTCAATCATGATTCCAAGTGGGGTGTCAACTAGGGACCTTATTTGCCCAGATTGTCATCACCTGTTTAGATAGAAAATAGATTATACAGTCAATGGGGAATGGCCCTGGGGCTCAGTACCAGCCTCCAAACCTCCATGGTGTCTACATTCTGGGGTCTACATTCTGGAGAACAGTGGTAGCCTTAACTACCACCAAACCTCCATGGTGTCTCTCACCCCTAGGTGCTGCCTGTTCAGTGGGTCAGACCCATCCTAGTCATTCTTAATCATTTTGAGGGAAGCCACTCCCTGTTTGCTGTGGAGTCTTCTTACCCCATAGGCTAGCCAGTGACCTCCTGTAACTACATCAGGAATCCTATTTCTATAAGGTGCCCAGAAGCACACTGGCCCAGAGACACACCAGTTACATGAAGCACCTAGGTCCAGAACACACTGGGAATGTAACTCCTACCATATGATAAGACCTGGAGTCAGTTTGTAACAATTTAGGTTGGAAAACCAAAGCAAGAATAGTAAGAGCCAGCACAAGCAGGTGCCAGGCTCAGCACAAGTGCAGGAGTGACTAGCAGTGCCCACAGCAGCATATGCACATGGTCCAGGCAAGAGCCTCTGCTGTGGGTGTGGGCTCCCTACTTGCTGCAGCAATTGCTTTAACATGCACATATGGGTTTTAATTGTAGAGCCGACTAAGTGCCAACATGGAGAAGTAAATGCCATTGAAAGAAGAATCTCTTACTATACTCCTGAGAGAAGGTGGTCTACTACATCATGCAGGGTGGCATGGGGAAGCAGCAGATGCTCAGGAGGCAGAAGTGAGAGGGGGAGATATTGGGATACAGCCTTTTTTGGGATTTCTGTAGTAAAGACAGTGCAGAGTTAATAGCTCATGTTGCTGGTTGGAATGGTTTCAGTGGGCTTTGGGACCATGGAATCATGGTGTCCAGGATAGGCTCTGGATAGATTGGTTTGTGAGGCATACAGCCTGCATACTTTCAATTGAGCCATTTACTGTCTGGTAAGAATTAGCCAGGCCTAGGGGGAGTGGGGTGGTCTTGCTGGCCAGCAACAGTTTTTTGTTTGTTTTGTTTTGTGGTACTGGGGATAGAACCTAAGGGCATTCTACCTCCGAGCTACACCCCCAGCCCTATTTTTATTCTTTATTTTTGAAGCAAGGTCTCAATAAGTTGCAAAGGGCCTCACTAAGTAACTGAGACTGGCTGCAAACCTGTGATACTCCTGTCTCAGTCTCCCAAAGCAACAGTTTTTAAGATGCCAAAAAAAATCAAATACAGAAAATATTTAAAACATAGTTAATACACTTCCACCACAGTCAACACATGTCTCATCAGCATTTCTCTTCTTTCAGTTTGTTTGCATGAATCAGAGGATGAAGAGATACTTTCTGCGCAGAGAATTTCTGTAGAGGAAACATCACAGGTCAGGACACCAAAGACAGATCCATCCACCCAGAAGACTCACCCCTGTGACATTTGTGTCCCAGTCCTGAAAGACATTTTGCATCTGGATGATCTACCTGGAGAGAAACCATACCTTATTGGGGCACATGCAGAGGTTCACCAGGACCAGGAGCATCACAGTGCAGAGAATATGTTAAAAAGAGAAATGGGCAGTGCCTCCTTTGTGAAGAACTGCATATTCCATGTGTCAGGGAATCCATTCCTCCGTAGGATGATTGGAAAGGGCTTCCCAGCTAAATGGAGCCTTCTTCAGCCCCAGGCCATTCCCAAAGGCGAGAAGTCAAACACAGTCACAAAGTGTGGGGAGGCTTTTCACTGTGGAGAGAGCCACTTGAATTCAGTTGAATGTAGAAAAACTTCCAGCCATGAACACATGCTTGTTCAGTACCCTAGAATGTGTATTAGAAAAAAGCGGTTTGAATCTAGCAAATGTGGAAAAGCCTTCCAAAACAAGTACTCACTTATTCCATTCCAGAGAGTCCATACTGGAGAAAGGCCTTATGAATGCAGTGAATGTGGAAAATCTTTTAGCCAAAAAGCCACCCTTATCACACACACCAGAGTTCACACTGGAGAAAAACCATATAAATGTGGTGAGTGTGGGAAATCTTTTAGTCAAAGCTCCAACCTCATTGAACACTGCAGAGTTCACACTGGAGAAAGACCCTATGAGTGTGATGAATGTGGGAAAGCCTTTGGGTGTAAATCCAACCTTGTTCGACACCAGAGAACTCACACAGGAGAAAAGCCTTATGAATGTGGCGAGTGTGGGAAATTCTTTAGACAGAGCTTTAGCCTTGTTGAACACCAGAGCATCCATACTGCAGCAAGGCCTTATGAATGTGGCCAGTGTGAAAAATCCTTTAGTCAAAAAGCTACTCTCATTATACATCAGAGAGTTCACACTGGAGAAAGGCCATATAAATGTGGGGAATGTGGGAAGTCCTTCAGCCAAAGCTCCAACCTTATTGAGCACTGCAGAATTCACACTGGAGAAAGGCCTTATGAATGTGGGGAATGTGGTAAATCCTTTAGTCAAAGGGCCACCCTCATTAGACACCAGAGAATTCACACTGGAGAAAGGCCTTATGAGTGTAGGGAATGTGGTAAATTCTTTAGACAAAACTTTAGCCTCATTGAACACCGTAGAATTCACACTACAACAAAGATTTATGAGTGTGGCCAGTGTGGGAAATCTTTTAGCCAAAGGGCCACCCTCATTAGACACCAGAGAGTTCACACTGGAGAAAGACCTTATGAGTGTGGGCAATGTGGAAAAGCCTTTGGGTACAAATCCAAACTTGATCGACACCAGAGGACTCACACTGGAGAAAGACCATATGAGTGTGCTGAATGTGGGAAATTCTTTAGGCAAAGCTACAGCCTCGTTGAACACCAGAGAGTTCACACTAGAGCAAGGCCTTACGAGTGTGGCCAGTGTGGGAAATCCTTTAGCCGAAGGGCTGCCCTTGTTAAACACCAGAGAGTTCACACTGGGGAAAGGCCTTATAAGTGTGGTGAATGTGGAAAAACCTTTAGTCGAAGCACCAGCCTTATTCAGCACTGCAGAATTCACACTGGAGAAAGGCCTTATGAATGTGACCAGTGTGGGAAGTCTTTTAGGCAAAAATCTGTCCTCATCCAACACCAGGTAGTACACACTGGAGAAAGGCCTTATGAGTGTGACACATGTGGGAAGTCCTTTAGCCAACGCTCAAGCTTCTTTCAACACCAAAAATGTCACACTCTGGTGGGGGCTCACAAAGGGAGCAAAGGTGGAAAATTCTTCAACCCAAAGTCTCACGTGGCTTAGTTTCTAAAAGCCCATACTTGAGAAAGGCCCATTAGGGAGTGTGCTGTGTCTGTGTTCACTGCAACACTTTATAGAGTCTTTGTGATTGAGGCATCTGCCTGAAGGTGAACTTCACTCATGCCTCCCAGCACCCAGGCTTATGTGAGGCACACAGGAGCTACTCTGCACACTCTAGAGTGTCTGGCACCGTTGCCAGAGTTAAATCACAGGCATGTTCTCTCATAGACACTGCCTTCCATCTGGCACCAAAGGGATGTGATGCCTATGTTCTCCCCATTCCCTAGAGGAAGTCCCCAGTAGCCTGGGCCCTATAAGTGGACCACTTCCTTTTGTAGGCTATGGGTATGACTGTATTTTGTCTAAGAGGACCTATTCCAGATTCCGCCAGAGGCTTGCGGTGAAGTATTCCCTTCCTTTAAATTCTTGGTCACACATGAGCATTGTGGTTGATGTTTACAAACTGCAAATCACCAGTAGCTTCCTGTCTAGCCTTGCTTTGGTTATCACACTGATAAAGGGCTTATTCATCTACTTTTAGTCCAGGGGTTCTGTTTACAGCCTTGGGTGAGTAGAATACTGATTTGGGCCCTATTTGTATGAATGGTTGGACAGCTTTTATGGAGCCCCTACTTTGTGTGACTCAGTAGGGATACTATAATGGCAGAGAGTGGTCCTTCCATTTTGCTTAAATTTGCATCACAACCCAAGACTTTCAGTAGAACATTGCAGGGATTTGTTGTTCCATTTTGGGCCTTAATGCCTCTGGGGTTTGGTTTTGTTTTAGACCAGCAATCACCTTGAAGAGGGGCCAGTTGTTATGACTACATTGATTCATTGGAATAGCCTGAATGTACTCTATTATTCTCACATGATTTCACATAGAACCTGCATTGGTGAGCCTGCATTGATCAGGTTCAACAAAGATCCATGTAGTCTGATGTCCATAATTCAATAGGTTGGTTAGAGTACAGGAGCTTGGTATGAACAATAACTGGTACAGAAATACAGGATGTGATTAATAGGCAGTGGAAAAACTGGCAGAATATGCTGCTTGTAAGACTGTACCTCAATTCTAGCAACTATGTCTCTTAGCAATCACGGTACCAAGTCTGTGTATGCCCTGTAGTCGAGGCCATTGTCAGAGGAGATGCACTTAAGTATTTGCAAATTCCCATAATCGTTCTGGGATATTCACCTAAGCCCAGATGCTATACAAGCTAAAAGACAAGGAAGTTCTTGTATGCAGTGATACATGAGTTTCATTTTGTACTCCCGTTGTTGCTATTGTCTCAGATTAGAATGGCCTTCATTGCTCACCAATTTTCCCTGTATGGTACAAGGCTATCCTTCTCTACGCATGAGGAAGTAGGTACTGGTGTGGAAATGGGACTGCCAAACTTGGTTTTTAAAAAGTGGGAGATCCAAGCAGGGTGTGGTGGTGCATGCTTGTAATCTCAGTACTTGGGAGGTTGAGACAGGAGAATTGCAGGTTCATGGACAGCCTCTGCAACTTAGTGAGACCCTGTTTCAAAATAAATTAAAAATAGGGTTGTAGCTTGGAGGTACAATCCCTAGTACTGAAAAAAAATCTTTATTTTATACTTTGTCATTTAAAACAATGTACTGAAATGTAACTGACATTCAGTAACCTGCACATATTTAAGATGTATCATTTGAAAAGGCTTATCCTATATATAAGCCCATGAAACCATTATGATCTCCATAATGAACATATCCAGAATTTGTTTTATTCTCTTGTATAATATCCCTGCCTTCCCTAGGCCTTCAGGTCTCCAATGATTTAATTTCTTTCACAATAGGTAAGTTTGCATTTTTTAGAATTTTATATGAAAAGGATTATTAAGTGTTTGCTTTTTCTGGTATTTTTACACTATATAATTACTCTTAGATTCATTAATGTTGCTTATGTGAATAATTGATAATTTCTATTGCTAAGTAATATTCTGTACTGCAGACATGCCACTATTTATGTATTGATCAGTTAATGGGCAGGTGGGTTATTTCTAACTTTGGGCTATTCATAAATAAAGCGGCAAAGAACATAGAAATACAGTCTTCATTTATTTATTTATTGGCACTGGGGATTGAACCCAGGGGCATTCTACCTCTGAGCTATGCTCCCAGCCCTATTTTTTTTTTATTCTTTGAAATAGGGTCTTGCTAAGTTGCTGAGAGATTCACCAAATTGATGAGGCTGGCTGTGAACCTGTAAGCCTCCTGTCTCAGATCCCAACACTGCAATTACAAGTGTGCACCACCATGGCCAACTTAAGCATACAATCTTTATAAGGAAATACTTCACTTCTCTTTTTCTAATAACTTCAAATTAGGTGGATGTTTCACTAAAAAAAAAAAAAAAAAAAAAAGAAAAACCTGCCAAACTTTGACCTAAACTGGTCCTGTCTGTTGTGATTCCAGCAGCAGTCTGAGCCTTCTTGCTCCTCTACAAGCTTGTCTTACATGGTATGGTCAGTCTGTTTAACTGTGACTGTGTTAATAAGTGTCTAAGATTATCTTAGTGTGGTTGTAATTGCATTTCTGTGGTGTTTCATGATGTCAAACACATTCTTCACCTGTTTACTTTCCACCTGTGTATCTTCTTTTCATAAAATGTTATTACTCTTAGCCTACTTTCAATGGGTATTGGCAGATATTCTCATTTTCATTAAAAATAAACATGTACAGCAAAGACATATGCTAGAACTTCACTCAGTCTTCTTCAGTCAGTTGTATGAGTGACTTCTTTGCTAAATGAAATTGTCTTATCAATGCTGGAAGAATATTTTCTCAACTTTTTGTGCTATTTATAATGGCAACATCCTAGACACTATATATTTTAAGTCTAATCTGCATTATTAACACCTTCAGAATGTATTCTTAAGTTTAACCATTCAGTAAAACCTCAGTTTTAGTGTTTGTCAGTTTCCCTGGTGTAAATATCCCCACTATAGCCAGTTCAAAGCTGCCAAGATGATGTCACTGAACATAGAGTTGGGAGATGTGCAGTAGTACACCATTATTCTATTTACACCACACTGATAGGGTAGTCAGGAAAGTGTCAAGAACACAGGAAGCCAGGCATAGTGGTGTCCACCCTATAATCCCAGCGACTGGGGAGGCTGAGGCAGGAAGGTCGCAAGTTTGAGGTCAGCATGACAACTTAGACTCTGTCTCAAAAACAACAACAACAACAAAAAAAACCCAGCCAGGCGTGGTGGCACATGCTTGTAATCCCAGTACTTGGGAGACTGACACAGGAGGATTGCACATTCCCAGCCAGCCTCAGCTACTTAGTGAGGCTCTCCGCAACTTAGTGAGACTCTGTTTCAAAATAAAGAATAAAAAATAGGGCTAGGGGTATAGCTTGGAGGTAGAATGCCCTTGGGTTCAGTCCCCAGCACTGCAAAATAAAATAAATAGGGCTATGGGAGTAGCACAAAGGTTGAATGCCTGTGGGTTCCATCCCCATCCCCCTAATACACGTAGTATATAAACACACATATGTAAGTACAAATAGATGTATAAAATATATACATTTACACAGGTATGTATGGTAAAGCGTCCCTGAGTTCAATCCCCAGTGCTGCCAAAAGGAGAACAGGTATATGAAATAAATAGCAGAGAACACTATCTGGAAATCTGGGAGCCTCTCCTTTAGGAATACTCAAGCTCCCTTCTCATTGGCCAGGCCCTCTTGGCCACGCCCCTGGGAACCTCAGCCAGTCCAAGGAACCAAAAGACAGTCCGCTCAACCGGTCAAAAACTGCACTACCCAGAAGGCAGCGGGGCACAGCGTTGGCGGGGTGGGACTTCCGGCGTCGTTGGTGGTGGGTGCGTCTGCCCACAGGGAGAGACCGATCCCGGACGGCAGTGGGGACTGGCAGGTCTCAACCCGAGCCGCCCGAGGTCCGCACGGATGGAGGCGGCGCGGGTGAGTGGCGGGCCCCTGGGCCTGCCCGCTGGACCCGCTGGGCCCTGGACACCTTCGCGACCCCTGTTGCTCCTCCTCCCGCTCCGGAGCCCTCGGCGGGGTCCGCGAGCCCCTGAGACCGAATGCAGGCCGGTGTAGGGAGAATTCTCGTGCCCGGAGACCGGTGACTGCGGTGTGGACGGCAGAACACGGCTTTTTTGTCCCGCACCGTGAGCATGGAAGGGCTGTCTGCGCCCCTTCCCGGGGCCGTGGTCTTGAGGAAGCCCCCTTGCTGCGCTGGGTCCCCCGTTTTCTCAGTCAGAAAATAGGAACATTAGCATTCCCCATGGTCCACCAGGTGGAGGAAGCATCGCTGTGGACGCTGTACCCCAAGTGGCTCATTTCCGGCCTGTGTTGATATTGGAGGATTGTCCCAATCACAATTTGACCCTTGGGCCTTTCTGTTGTCTCTACAAAGCTAAGGGCTGAGGTAGGGAAGGTGGGAGTAGCATTTTTTTGGGGGGAGGGTTTTTTTTTTTTGTACTAGGGCTTGAACCGAGAGGCATTCTACCTCTAAGCTACGCCCTCAGCCCTATCTGTTTTTTTAAATTTTGAAACAGGGTCTCGTGTGAGACCCTCCACAACTTAGAGGATCAAGAGGCCTAATTCTGTGTGACGCCCACAACCCTGGGGCACACAGCGAAGACCAGTGGGGTGCTGTCGCCCTTGCTATTACCATTGTACGAATTGTTATCATAGTTGTGTCCCTCCATTTCCTCTGATGTCCCAGGGCACTTACTGTCTGCTTCCTGCAGTCCTCAGTGGGTTGCCATCGTCTGTGTCATCTCAGTGGCTTTTTGGGGAGGATGCTTTTCTCAGCTACCACTGCCTTATGTCCAAAGGCCACATCTACTTTTGCCTTGAGCCCAGCACAAAGCTCAGCTCTCAGGAAGCCTCAGCAATTCAGGCCTGGGCCTCTCTCTGAACTTTTTACCATTGGTGGAATGAAACATAAGGCTAATGCTACTACTTCTGTTTGGCTTTCCAGGTGTTGGTGACCTTTAAGGATGTCGCTGTGACTTTCACCCAGGAGGAATGGAAACAACTGGATCTGGCCCAGCGGACTCTGTACCGGGAGGTGATGCTAGAGACCTGTGGGCTCCTGGTCTCACTAGGTAAGGAACAACTCACCATTCACCCCTGGGAAACCCCAACCTCCTTGACTTTTGGGAGATCACAGGAACTGCCTTGCTTCTTCCCCTCAGCTCCTGCAGCTTTCTTGTCCCATCTCCTCCTGTCTGGTCTCTGTGTATTTGCATCAGGCATCATTGGGAACAATGATGAAATGAACTAAACACAACCATCACTCCAGCACACTTCTGGCCTTAATGTGAGATCCTATTAGATTCTATGAGAGGGAAGGTGAGTGACCCATTCTGGATGAGTCACCTGTTCCCACAGCCCTTTTAGCAGAATAGTGGGTGATGAAATATTCTAAGGGAAAGGGGTAAGTCAGACAGGCATCCAGGAGACATTTGTCTTCAATCCCCCTCCCCCCTTTATCTTCCTGAACAACACAATCTTGGGAAAAAAGGCTCTGTGCCTTCATAAACATGTTTCCTGAGACGAGGCCTCAGTCCTTCATTGGTTTAATCACTTTTTTTTTTTTTTTTATAGCCGAGCTTGGTGGTGCACCCCTGCAATCCCAGTACTTCAGAGGCTGAGTGAGACAGGAAGATCACAGATTTGATAGCAGCCTCAGCAACCTACAAAAAAAAAAAAAATTGATTGAACCTAGGGCACCTACCACAGAGCTATACCCCAGCCCTTTTTATTTTTTATTTTGAGACTGAGATTACAGGTATGCACCACCATTCCCAACTGAGGAGATGTTTTAGAGGATACACAGAAATGCCCTCTAATGGTGTGGGTGGATACCCTGAAAAAGACAATTCTTGTACTTTCTCTGTACAACATGCCAATTACTGTCATGGAAAAATCTCAGATCTGCACTGCGTCTTCCTTCCTCCACCAAATTGTGGTTCGTTTGTCTCAGACATATAGGACAACCTCCAGCTCCCAGCCCTGAGTAGGCCACATGAGTTCATGGGGACTTAAAGGCACTGTTTTATTTCATTGTTGTGTTTTGATGATAGCCTTCATTTGTAGGAAATGAAACTTATTTTCATACTCTCCAGAGAAAAATAGGGTTCACTTTTATTTATTTATTTTCTTTTTTCTTTCTTTCTTTTTTTTTTTTTTTTTTTTGTATTATTGGTGCATCGTAATCATACGTCTTCGTTAGATACCGGCTAGTAAAGGCATACATGCACACATCTCTCATTTAATCCTTCCCCAATTCCCACCCCACTACTTCTCCTCTCCCTCCTTCTCAAGTACAGTTTAGTGATTGACTTTGATATGTTTGTGAATGTACATCATGTGCATTAGGGTGCCCTCCCCCCATCGCCTTCAGTTAAGTCACCTTTTTTTGCTCATCTAATGTTTCTCCTTCTTTGTCTAGAGGCCCTTATATGACCACTCTCTCCCCAGCTTTCGCATATTAGGGAGAGCACACGTTTTTTTACTTTTTGTAAATGACTAATCTCACTTAGCATAATGTCTTATAGTTCCATCCATTTCCCTGCAAATGACATGATTTTGTTCTTCTTTATGTCTTAGTAAAATTCCATTGTGTACATATCCCATAGTTTTGTAATCCATTCATCTGTTGATGGACATCTTGGCTGGTTCCATAGTTTGGCAATTGTAAACTGTGCAGCTATAAACATAGATACACATGCGTTGGTCTGATAGTTTGGTTTCCATTCTTTTGGGTGGATAACCCTGAAGTGGTATTGCTGGATCATATGGTAGATTCATTCCCATTCGTCTGAGGATCCTCCATACTATTTTCCAAAGTGGTTGCACTAATCTGCAATCCCACCAACAATGTATTAGGGTTCCCACTTCTTCACACCCTTACCAGCATTTGTTGTTATTTGTGTTTTTGATGATTGCCATTCTAATTGGGGTTAGGTGAAATCTCAAGGTAGTTTTGATTTGCATCTCTCTAATTGCTAATGATGTTGAACATTTCCTCATACATTTATTGGCCATTTGTATTTCTTCTTTTGTGAAGTGTCTATTTAGATCCTTTGCCCATTTTTTGATTGGGTTAATTGTTTTCTTAGCTGTGATTTTCTTGAGTTCTCTGTATATTCTAGATATTAGTCCTCTACTGGAGGAGTAGCTGGCAAAAATTTTCTCCCATTCTGTGGGCTGTCTGTTGAGGTCCTTGATGGTTTCCTTGGCTGCACAGAAGCTCTTCAGTTTAATGCAGTCCCTTTTAGAATAAAGAATTTAGAAAAAGTGGGTTAGGTTAGAAGGAAGCTGTTAGAAATGATGGCATACTGTACACCGTAGATTCCTCACTCTGGAGTTTACATGAGAAGACAGTCAAATCTGTAGATGACATTTGAGATCTGTTCCAGAAAGAACAGTGAAGGGAATTTAGGAGTAAATAACCTGGGGGTCCTAACCCATCATGGGTGCTTCAGAAGAACATCTCAGGAAGTGACAATAGAGCTATGACTTGAGAGCTGAGTGGAAGGATGTGGAAGGAGAAGTGTTCCTTTGAAGGAAGCAGCAAGCGAAAAGGCCCTGGGATAACAGGGACCCACTCCAATTCCCCATCTTAATCCCCTGGCCGGAGTCAGCACCAGGCAAGGAGCTCCCAATAGTGAGCAGTAATGAGATGGGTCTGAATAAGTACTGGGATGTGTGCCAGAATCTGCCAGTTGTTATTTCTGTAGACCCTTGAGTATCAGTCTTTGGGCTTTTATACAGAATCCTCATATTTTGGACTCTCCATCTCTAATGAAATGCATTTGCCTGTGTATAACAAAACCAGATCAAACTGTCATCACTTGGAAGGAAATTTACTACCTCACTTAATGAGATACTCTGTGGTGTGGCTGGCTCTAGGCTTCTGTGTGCAGAACTTCTGTGTGGTGTCCTTGAGGATATCAGGGTTCTCTGTTCCCTTTCCCTGGTGCAGCCATGTCTTACCTTAGGCCAGTTCCCTCACAGGGATATAGTGCTGAGCTGTGGTGGGGCAGCAGGCCTCTGGTTCAGCCTCTTCTCTCACGTTGGAATGCCAGTGTGCCCCCTCTTGTGTGTGTGTGTGTGTGTGTGTGTGTGTGTGTGTGTGTGTGTGTGTGTGTGTTACTGGGGATTGAACCCAGGGCAATCTACATCCAAGCTATACCCCCAGCCTTTTTTATTTTTATTTTGAAACAGGCTCTCACTGAGGGTCTCACTAAGTTGCTGAGGCTGGCCTCAAACCTGCGGTCCTCTGTCTTAGCCTTCCAAGTATGAGGATTTCAGATATGTGCCACCACACCCAGCTGCAGGCTTTGTTTATTGTGAAGACTCAGTTTAGGTTACTGCACACCACAGACTAATCAGGAACGCCACTCACCAATTTGTTTCAGCCACAGGTTTTCAACTGTCTCTGGGCGCTTGGCTTTTTGGGGGGAGGCAGGGGCGGGCGGGGGGCGGGGCAAAAGTATTGATGCCCAGGCCTCAATAAGGTTTTATTTCAGTTGGTTAGAGTTTGGGATTCAGCATTCCCAAGTGCATCTGAAGCACAGGGTGTTTGAGAACCAAAGACTAGGTTAAGTAGAAAACGCCTTCTGGAGGGATGGGCTCTCCTTTGCAGTGACCCCTGGCTATTATGAAAGTGATATGCACAAACGGTATTGGCTTTATAGATGGAGGTCACAGGCAGTGGGTGTTGTGTAGATGGACAGCACCCCCCTGCTCAGCAATTTTGTAGCCCAAGGAAGGAATTTGTCCCTGTCTCCATCTTCTTGTTACCATAACAAAATACCTTAGGCTAGGTGGTTTAAAAAACAGTAATTTATTTTCTCACAGTCCTGGAGACTGTAAGTCTGAGATCAAGAGACCAGCCAAATCAGTTCCTACTAAGGCCTCTTCCTGGTTTGCAAATGGCTGCCTTCTCCTCTGTTTTTCCATGTCAGAGAGAGAGAAGGAAGAAGACCTTTCTTCGTGTTCTTACAGAGTCATAGTCCTATTGTATTATAGCCCTACCTTTCTGATCTATTTATCCTTAATTACTTCCTAAAGACTATCTCCAGGTAACAGTCACATTGGGGGTTAGGGTTTTAATGTGAATTTGGGGCAACATGGTTTAGTTCATATCAGTGCCCTTGATTTTAAGTTCTCAGAGCAGCAGTTTTCTCCCTTTGCTTGCTTCATTCATGGTCTTGCCCCTGTCATGAAGCCTCAGGCAGGAAGTTTCATTCTTCTCATCATATCACCCCTGTTCTGCTTCTTTTGCCATCAATAGGGCACCAGGTCCCAAAACCAGAGTTGACCCACCTGCTGGAGTATGGGCAGGAGCTGTGGGCAATGAAGACTGACCTCACACGGAGCACCTGTGCAGGTAGGCACCCGAGAGCTACCTCGGTGGGTCCATGGCAACCCTCGGATTGCAGGGATCACTGCCTCTAAGCTGCCGTGTGGAGCTCCTTATTGTGACCTTCTGAGATCTGGTCCTTTAAATTACCATCAGATACAGTGTACATCAGCAGGTGAGCTCTGGACCACATTCAGAAGTCATTCAGAAGTCCAGGTGCCTTCTGATGTGATCTGTCAGCTTTAAATTGCTCTGATGTAATCCAGTGGGCAAAAGGGAAGTGAGAGGAAGGGGTGAAGCCATAGACAGTGCACACATACTTGCACATTCCTTGAGAAGAGCTAGGTATTCGACCACACTTGGGTGCTCAGGATTGAGAAATGTGGTTTGGCTCTGTGTCCTGAGAGAAGAATAAATAAGTTGGTTTACATTACCTCAGGCTGCTGTACTCAAAACAGTGAGAAGCTGGGTGTGGTGTCACACATTTATAATCCCAGTACTTGGGAAGTTGAGACAGGAGGATCTCATGTTCGTGGCCAGCCTCAGCTACAGCTACTTAGTGAGGCCCTCCACAACTGAGTGAGTCCTTGTTTCAAAATTTAAAAAATAGGTCTAGGGATGTAGCTCAGAGGTAGAATGCTTCTGGGTTCAATCCCCAGTACCACTATAACAAAACAAAACAAAAAAACAAAATCAGAGTGAGGGGCTGGAGATACAGTTTCATGATAGAGTGTGCTCAGCATGTTCAAGGCCCTGAGTTCAATCCCCAGAAGGGAGGGAGAGAGGGAAGGAGGAAGGGAGAGAAGGAAGTACTTCCTATGTCATCCAGTTGTTCAGGATATAATTGGTTAACACAGACACTGCTGAGTTCAGTGCCTGTCCCATAGTATCAACAAAATTCAACTGTTAGTATTATCTGTGTAATGATGTCAGTTATAATGAATAAAAGTGACATCATATATTTCTTTCTGGAGAAAGGGCACCTTGCCTTCCATTGATGATACTATCCACACTATGCTACATTCCATTCTTTCCCATCTTCTCTATCTATTCAACCCTTCCCATTTGTCCATCAGACACTCAAAAGCAGCTCCTTGCTCCATATCTTCCTGCCTCACTTGCCCTGGAAATACCAAGGTGACATCTACCTTTCCTGCCCACGTCTGTGCTTGGAGTGCATTGGCATCACCACCAAGTCCTGGGTTCCCTCAGTCTCTTGGGAGCCCCACCTCCAACCCTGTGTTGCAAACTCCTTCTCCATCTCCATCTCTTCAGTTCCACATCTCTACTTAAGTGTCTCAATAGTACCTTGAGCTTTTCGTGCCTGACAAGACAGTCAGGATCTGTCCACCCCTCCCTCATCCCCAGTTCAGAAAATGTCCTGACATCCAAGCAGGTTACAAGGCTCGAAACACCCAAACAGGCCTGTAGTCCTCTGACTGCATCCATCCCCAGTCCTATTCATTGTGTATTACCCACATCTCCTGAATCCATCCCCTCCACCCCTTCATCCACTCCATCGTCAATACCCTAGTGTCCTCCTTAGAAAAGATCTTACCTCTGACTGTAACCCGTTTCTCCTTTAGCTCCTACTGTGTTCTCAGGGCACTTGCTTCTCAGCTTACCTTCTGCTTCGTGTGTATTTTCATCCTGTGTACACTCACCATGGAAATATGCTCAGGCTGCTTACGCTTGGGGGAAACCAAAAATGCTTCTCCATCTGCAACAGCCTATAACTTGTGTTGACTCCACTTAATAAAGCCAAGGTCCTTGAAGGAGTTGGCTCATTGTTGGAAGAGATGTTTACACTTGGTTTCCATATTTTTTGTTTAAGGTTTCTTTACATTTTAAAAACTGAGGTATACAGTGATGTGCACAAATCTTAAGAGTTTCACTTAGATTTTTAAGTATGTATAAACTGATGTCAAGATCTAGGTTATTCCCAGCACCTAAGCAGACTTTCCCTGCCCTTCCCTGTTGGTAGCTCCCTACAGTGGTATTTGCTACTTAGACTCTCAGTATAGACCAATCTTGACTGGTTGTGAATGGAAATCAGATTTCTTCTTTTTATCATCATTGTGACTGTGAACCTTGTTCATCTTGTTTACTATAACTGTAACATCATGTGAAAATATCAGAACACAATCACCATTCTTT
This sequence comes from Graphiurus murinus, assembly GCA_004027655.1. Taxonomy (NCBI): domain Eukaryota; kingdom Metazoa; phylum Chordata; class Mammalia; order Rodentia; family Gliridae; genus Graphiurus; species Graphiurus murinus. Next base: position 17,731 of record PVLC010014979.1, read on the forward strand.
TGTTAACTGACCATTGTATTGTTTACATTGTTTGGGTAGTCCAAAGAACACTGCTGTGAATAGTCTTCTTCATAATCCTCAGGCAGGCATAACACTTATTTCTGTTATGTATATATTCAGGTGGGGAATGGCTGAGTCATGAGATAGGGCTGTGCCCATCTTTCTGTTACACTGTAAGTATTCTTGAGAGCGGTTGTAAGAGTAACATCACATCAGGTCCTCCTGAGCACAGAGTATTGCCCATTTTACTCCTTGAGGCATAGTAGTTGGGGTCCTTAGACTGTAACACTGAAATCATTCATCCTGTTGCCCAGCCTACCAATGAGGAGGAGAGGAAGAATGGCCCAGAGCATCAGTCACTTATACTACCTCAAGAACTGTACTGAGTGATCTGTGGGTATTTCCTCTTCAGCCTTCTGAGCTGCCTGAGAAGTGTAGCATCCTAACCTCTTAGAGTCTCCAGGCCTAGACTTGGCAGAGAAGTAGTCCACCCATGGAGCAGGCAGGATCTGAATGGGGCATTCTGTCTCCAGTGCCTTTGCCTCGATGTGGTGCTATGATTGCTGTTGACACTACTTGACTGTGCTGTTTGTTCTTGTGTGTCCCTCATCCCTTCTGTGCTGTGGGATCTTCATTCTCTTCTAACTGCTCCTTCAGTGTTGGTTTCACAAGGCATTTGATGCCCTTCTCTTCTAGGTCTTCAGAGCTCTCCAAGGGTGAATCTGCTCGTGCTTTAGTCCTCAACTTCAGCCCAATGTCTACTCTCTATCTGGCAACCATTCTGATTTCTCAGTTAGGCGCCATCACATAAACTACCCCTTCTGAGAAGCCTTCCATAATCTTTTTTCCTTCCCAATCTTGTTAGATGCCACTTTCTTCTACCCTCGTGACACCAAGAGACATCAGTTCTTGAACCAAATGCCCCCTAGACAGTGTCATGAAAACTCTCCCCTCCCTTCCTCTGGACTGTAAAGAGAGTCTCCAGATCCTCTGTGCCCTGGTCCAGCCTGCCCTTCAGAGTTTCCTTTCAGTGGTTTCAGGAGTATAAGAACTTATGGAGAATAACTGGAAACCTGAGTTACAGAGGTGTAAAAACACAGCAAGTAGCAGAGGTGCTATTCTCACCCCCATTTTCCTGCTTAAGTATGTGTCTTATTTCTTCTCTATGGCATCACTAAAAGTCTCCCCTTTGTGTTGGATTTCCTTCAGGTGACAGAGAACAACTTCAAACGAAAATGCCTACTGCTTGTTTGCCAGTCTTGTCAGACAGAACCTTGCTCCAGGGTATCCTGACTTGGGGATTTTCAAGGGACTTCAGGTTGGGGCAATCTGGGGACCTGGAAGGGCTTTGGGAACTGCAGAAAGGTGGAGCAAAGTCAAAGAAAGACTCGCCTGAGAACTATCCTGGGAAAACAAGCCTCCAAAATGGTGGTTGGGACACAGATGACAGTTCGCACCCCAGGGTGTTTCGGAAGCAAGCCTCTCCAGATGTTCTGTATGGATGCAACTCTCAGCAACCAGGAAAAGACACTGCCATTCATGCAGGGACAAACCTCTACAAATGCAAGCAGTGTGGGAAAGGCTTTAACAGGAAGTGGTATCTTGTACGACATCAGCGGGTTCACACTGGACTGAAGCCATATGAATGCAGTGCCTGTGGGAAGGCCTTTAGTCAGAGCTCAACCCTTATTCGGCACTACTTCATCCACACTGGGGAGAAGCCATACAAGTGTATTGAGTGTGGCAAGGCCTTCAAACGCAGGGCATACCTCACACAGCACCACCCAATCCACACTGGGGAGAAGCCCTACGAGTGCCCTCAGTGTCGCAAGGCCTTCACCCACCGCTCCACGTTTATTCGCCACAGTAGGACCCACACTGGAGAAAAGCCCTTTGAATGCAAAGAGTGTGAGAGAGCCTTCAGCAATAAGGCTCACCTGATTCAGCACTACATTGTCCACACTGGAGAGAAGCCCTATGATTGCATTGAGTGTGGCAAGGCCTTCCGGTGTGGCTCTGAGCTCACACAGCACCAGCGGATTCACACTGGAGAGAAGCCCTACACATGCGCCCAGTGTGGGAAGGCCTTTCACCGTAGCATGTATCTCGTTCAGCACTCAGTCATCCACACTGGGGAGACACCGCACAAGTGCACGGAGTGTGGGAAAGCCTTCAAACGCAGGTCGCACCTCTTGCAGCACCAGAGGGTCCATTCTTGAGATAATTCCTAGCAGTGCAGTGGACAGGGAGCATTTCTCACCCACTGTACCAGTTGTGTCTTATAATAGGATCCTGCTTCTTTTGGTCAGCTCTTAACACATGAGCAGTCGTATTGGAGAGAAGCTCTGTGAAGGCAGGTAATGTGAGAAGATTAGCAGTCAGCTCTGTCCTCAGGTACAGAAGGGCTTGTATCAGAGAAAGTCAGAAGGCTTTTCGCCAGGTCAGCAGCAGAGAGCTCACACCAAGGAAAGATGTTCTGGACCTTCGGCTAAGGATAGTCTATAACCAGAAGGAAAACCTTACTTGCCATCCTAGAATTTATAGTGAAGAACTACCACATAACTGTCATTTTTGTGAGAAAACTCGGGCAGATCATCACTTCCTTGTCTAGAGAGTGATGTTGGAATCTGACTCACTCCAGGATTTGCTCTATGAATTTATAAAAGCTTTCAGTTACAAGTCTGCGTGGTTAACACTGGAAAGCTTAGTATTGTCAAGAAATGAAGTCAGGTGCAGTGGCATACACCTGCAGTCCCAGCTACTAGGAAAGCTGAAGCAGGAGAATTGCAGGTTCAAGGCCAGCCTGGGCAGCTTAATGTAACCCTGTATCAAAATAAAAAGGGCTTAGTAGTGGAACTTCCCTGGGTTCAATTCCCAGTATGCAGGGAGAGGGGGAACAATAAATAGGAGGAGGGGATGGGAACAAAGACTGTAAGAGAAAATAAAAAATATACTTACAAACTCAGATTCCAAGTCAAGCATATTATGGTTTTTCATCAGCTTGTTTGTTTGTTTATATTTTTTTGGTAGCAGAATGTTTAAGAGGTAATAAGGTCTCATCCTTTTGCTTTTTATTTCTTCACTGCTGTCCTGTGTCAGGAGAATTGGACAGAGAAGAAAGCCCCTCATTTATTGGAAATCATCTTTGTTCCAAATCCCTATTCATGAGGAGGATAGTTCTTTGTGACAGATGAAAGCTAGAGTTATAGATGGCCACCTTAGATGGGTACCATCTAAGACTGTGTAAGGCTTTGATTTTCATAAATAAACCCCTTATCCATGTATTTTTAACTGCATAGCACTCACATCTGATTCTGTGCACTGGTTGGTTTTCTGAATTTTTCTCAGCAGCATAGTGGCCTTTACAGGTGAGCCTAATTAATCTTCCTGGTCATTCTTGAGCTCTTCAATCTTGTGCAGAGGGGCATTTTCCAGTTTCCCTCAATAGTAGGGGGAATTGTAGCTGAAACAAGCAAAGTAAAACACACAGCCAAGGCAAATTTGTGATACACCCAGGAAAACAAACATGGAGAGAAATTTCATTGGTTTAGAAGTTGAATTAGAACTGAAACAAAACACACAGTCAAGGCAAATTTGTGATACACCCAGGAAAACAAACATGGAGAGGAATCTCATTGATTTTGTATTTGTTACTGTAAAGTTTTGTAGTAAAGTTGAAATATATAGAAATACATAGGACCTAGCATTTTAACAGGAAAAATCAGGATGTTTACATCAGGTTTGTGAGGGTTTCACAGTTAACCACCATGAACACTAGCACTTAGTGTGGCTATTTGAAATCTTCTCCTATGTGATTTTCTTGGAGGTAGTTTTCAAACTACACAGGATAATCAATGGTAGGTGAATAAAGTATTGTATAAAAAATACAAGATTTTCATTCCCTCACTTTGAGCCTTTCTTAGAGTCTTTGAAAAGAATACATAAATATTTTGCATTTTCACAATGGGAATATGCCTTTATGTGCTGCTTTATGAACATATTTTGTGACTTAAGAGTTCTGTGTCTTTGTTTTTTTTTTAGGATAGTTGCAGTGTTCTGTTCTTTGGAGAGATAGTTGATTCTGGAGGACGACTCTTTCCCACCTCCCAGCCCCATCCTCTCTGGGAGGCTGTTATGTATTGTAGCTGAGACTGTACTTGTACCTCAGCACTGGGGTTCAAGAGATTTGGAGAAAATCCTCTAGAAATGTTTAGACTTTCATCGGAGAGATCTTCCCAGTCCTGAGACCTGACCCCCAGTTTGTCCTAAAGCAGAAGTCATGTATTTTCCCTTGAAGGAAAAACACCCTAGGGTTTGTCCTCAGCTTCTAGCTCTTTCCATACAGTCTTCACTCTGTTCAGCACAGGGACCTACCTCAAACTTGTTGCTGTTGTAGGCAAGAGGCTCAAGAGATACCGCCTTTCACCTCCAGATATTCATTATGTGGTAGCCACAGGGGAGAGGGGCTCACAGGGGCCTGAGGAAAAAAGTCCTGCCCTTAAGCCAGGGAGGATCTTGTTGAGTAGGAAATGCTTGAGAAGAGCTATGACTGCAAAACCACACTCATCCACTGGCAGGACAGAGTACTGGGCTGGAAGTGCTGGTCCCATTGGCAAAGATCAGAGCCAGGTGTGGGGGTGCACACTTGTAACCCCACTTGGGAGGCTGAAAGGAGGAGCTCACAGGTAGAATGCCCTTGGGTTGAATCCCCAGTACTACCAAAAAAAAAAAAAAAATCATGTGAGAGTTCCACAAAGGGAATCAGGAGAAGGTATTTACAAGAGAGGGCAGCTCATCAAGATGAATATTTACTCTCACTTTGAACATGCATGGGTTCTTTCAAACATTCTTAGAAAAGCAAAAATAATATTAATTAAGAAAAATTTCTAAAGTCACTAGTTTAATAAAATATATTTTAAAATGAGAAACAGAAAAGGCAAAAGAATGAGAATCATTTGAAAGGAAAATCATAGAGACATGCCAGTAAACATGGGAGTTGATGAAGTTTCTTTAGATAAGAAATAACATGTTGCTAAGGCTGTTGACCATTGCATCCCTCTGAAGACCCGCTACAATCCCTGGGCAATAATGACTCAGTCTCTCCAGACTGAAGGAGTTCTGTGAGGACATGAAGAGAATCTACAGAACTTCCTGCTCCCAGAGAGGGAGAAGTGGACTGCACTGAGAATCTCTGAAGAGATTGATTTATAACGATGAAGCAAGTATGGCCAGAGGAGGAGAGAGAGAGATACAGATTCAGATGTGGAGAACAGAGAATGAGATCTACAAGTCATTAAAACAGTCTTCTCAGCAATTAGAATGTAACTTAGTGGTAGAGCACTTGCCCAGCCTACACTTGTATCTTGTGAAATTTAAAGCCCCTGTGTTGTATGACACCTTCAACCTTTCAACATTATTTACTTTGCATTATATTTGAAAAACCTATAAGTGAGAATATAATCTCTCTGTATGGCATAAAAGTGTTAGCTTTCTACTCGTGAGATGCAGAGAGACATCGTCACAGATTAGTAAATCTTTCTCCCAGCAGAAGACTGTTCACTGACATATCACTGGAGTCCCCTTCAATGCCTTACTGTGCCACTCACGTCCATAACCAAAACCTTCAAAGGAAGCCCTCAGGCTCATGCAAGTGAGGGTTAGTGATAGGGCTATGATGGGGAATAACAGGGGACAAGTTGTCCCTAATCAGGCAGACAGTGTAGAACATGCCTGTGGTCCCAGTAAATGACTTTCCCATCTAAGTAAAGACAACTTTGTGTCCCAAACCAGAAGGCACAAATCTGTTATGAACAATTATGCTGGGATTCCTGAGGTATTTCCTTGATAACATGAGAATTCTCTAAACCCTTTACCCAGTTGTCATCCACTGTGGGCATAGTGAGTGCTAGAGCTCCTGAGGTGAGGAAGTAGCCACAAACCTGATGTGAATGTTCGGGATTCTATGGCCCCATTTTCCTTCTGAGAAGGGATTCTCAATGAAGCTGAAGCTGCAGTTGACAGCATCTACTTGGGAAGTTAAGATTATCAGAAAAGCGTTTGTGAAGTATGGATATTACTGACAGCTATTCATAAGGGCATATCATTATTAAAAGTTAGTGATGGAAATAGCCTTGGGAAAACATCTATAATGTGAGGCAAGTGTCATGTTCCCAAGAGAATGAAGCTGGGCACAGGCCTGTGAGGAATTTGGTGACCCTTATGTTTCATCTCTAAAATGTGATTCCAAGCCGAGCATGGTGGCACATGCCTATAAGCCCAGTACTTGAGAGGCTGAGACAGGAGAATTGCAGGTTCAAGGCTAGCTTCAGCAACTTAGGCTATCAACAACTTAGTGAGACTCTGTTTCAAAATAATAAAATAGGGGTATGGGTGTAGCTTAGAGGTAGAAGTCCCCTGGGTTCAGTCCCCGGCATAAATAAATAAATAAATAAGTAAATAAATAAATATAATTGACCCATTTCATTTGGAAACCACCAATGAATAGCCACTAGAAGAAGTCACCAAAGGGCTGAATTTCCAAAACAGTAAAAATTAACAGGTAAGTGTATCTTTTTTTTTGTGGTATTGGGGATGGAACCCAGGGGCATTCTACCTCCAAGCTACAGCCCCAGCCCTATTTTTTTTTTATTCTTTATTTTGAAACAGGGTCTCACTAAGTTGCGGAGTGCCTTGCTAAGCAGCTGAGGCTGGCCATGAACCCGGATCCTCCAGTCTCAGTCTCCCAAATGCTGGGATTATAAGCGTGCATCACCATGCCAAGCTCTAGGTGTATCATGTTGATTCCCAAATCTAACAAATATTCATTGAGCAACTAGTGGGTTTTAGGCTCCATTGTACATCCTGGGAAACAGACAAGGGCCCCTGCTTGCATGGAGTTCATGTTTTATCCAGGAGGACAAAGAAGGACCATAAGAGAGGAAATACTAGTTTATATAGTATCTTATAATGTGGCAGGAACAGTGGAAAGGAGGTAAGGGTGCTGAAAAGATTGGAGGGTGGGGGGAGTCTGTAATATTACACAGTGCAAATATCTTAAATAAGAGGGAAACTGAGCAAACAGTTGAAGGAGGTGAAACACTGGACCATGTGATGTTTTGGAGGATAATTTTCAGGATAAAAAAATAACTACTACAAGGTTCCAAGAGATGATCTCCCTGTCCTGTTTCTGATCAATGAAGGAGTTCCTGTGGAAGCAGCAGGGAAAGAGGAGAATGAGAAGGAGCTCAGAACCATAGAATGGCCAGGTCACATCATACAGGACAGGAAAGAGCAAGGATTTCCCATTTCCCACAAGTGCCTCCCATACAGATATGCGAGCAGTGGAGAGAGAGGACTGAGGATATAGTTCAGGAACCACATTGTCTCCAATGTGGACATGGGCAGTGGAGGGTTAGCAGGAGAACCAGGGCACCATCTTGAAGACAGCTGGGCTGTATCTATGATGAAGGGAGGGAGGTTCTAACTAGAAGGTCACTGGTGGTGATGGAAATGTTCTGATTCATGACGTTGGCTGACAGAGAACCAAAAAATCCCACATTGGACTGGATGGTGGAAAGGGGAGGAAACTTGAAGAATAGAATGACACTTGTAAATGTGTGGTCACAACTGATGTTGAAGAGGGTTAGTGAACTGATGGAGAACAAGCATACAGCCTCTTGATGAGGTCCCAAGGAGAGGGGGAAAAAATCCTGGTTTATTTTTTGGTCAGTGTTGTCCCTATTACCTGAGTGTGTGCAGGACACTGAGCTAGATGGGATTCGCCTCCTTTCTGCTTCCTTAGGCCCAGGTGCTTGAGGGTATGCTCCTATTGTTTCTGCAAGATGGTAGTTCAGAGACTCATAACTCTTGGAAGAGAGAAGGCCACCATAATAAAGGACTACTGCATGGCCAGCTTAATCAAAGAAACTTACTTTCCCTCAGTCCTAGAGGCTGGAAATTGGAGACTAAGTACAGGTGGAGCTGGTTCTCCTGAGGCCTACCCCTTGTTTTGTAAATGGTAGCTCCCCTGTGCCTGCTCTCTGCTCCTCTGTCTCCTAATTGCCTCTTCTTATGAGAGTGCCATTTAGGTTGGTTTGGCACCCACCTAATTGACCTCATTTTTTTGTGTGTGTGTGTGGTACTGGGGATGGAACCCAGGGGCATTCTACCTCCAAGCTACACCCCCAGCCCTATTTTTTATTCTTTATTTTGAAACAGGGTCTCAGTAAGTTGTGGAGGGCCTCACTAAGTAGCTGAGGCTGTCTGTGAACCCGGATCCTCCTGTCTCAGCCTCCCAAGTACTGGGATTACAAGCGTGTACCACCACATCCAGCTAATTGACTTCATTTTAACTTTACTTTTTGGAGGCCTGTCTTCAAAACAGTCACATTCTGAGGTACTGGGGGTTAGAAAATTCATATTTGAGCCAGGCATGGTGGTGCACGCTTGTAATCCCAGCATTTGGGAGGCTGAGACAGGAGGATCCGGGTTCACAGCCAGCCTCAGCTACTTAGTGAAGCCCTCCACAACTTAGTGAGACCCTGTTTCAAAATAAAGAATAAAAATAGGACTGGGGGTGTAGCTCGGAGGTAGACTGCCCCTGAGTTCAATCCCCAGTATCGCAAAAAAAAAGAAAAAAAAAAAAAAGAAAAAGAAAAAGAAATTCATATTTGTATTTTGAGAGGACTAAGTTCACACAAAAACAAGAACACTGAACAGAATCAGGGCGTGAGGCAGCCCCTCCTTCCTAGCTGCTCCTGAGCTGGAGCTCTGAGTTCAGAAGCCTGGAGATCCCTGGCTGGTAACTCCAAATGCAGAACACAGAATTGGAACTTGTACTATTGGCCTTCCAGCTCTGACAGGAGTGGTTTTAGTGTTTGCTATAAATGGGGAAGGGTTTCTGGGTAGAGGTGGCTGCCTTAGATGTGGCCTGACCCACTCCTCGCTGATGAAGGAAACTTTGGAGCTGGATAGCAACAGTGAGTCTGTCAATGGAGGCTGAAAAGACTCGTGTGGTGGTCACAAGCACCAGAATAGGGAGACCTGCCACAGCTCCTTAATAGCTGGATCATGAGCAGGGCTCCATCCGGTGGAATCCTGTAAGGCAGACGATTCCAAAAAAGGAGTGCGTGTCATATCCCGCTTTGCATTATGTTATATTCTGGGAATTTGGAGTGCTTTAGGTTTTGTGTTTACATTAGTTATAAAGGAATTTTTCTTAGAAACAGATGGTGGCTGGATGGACAGTGATTTCCTAATATTAGCTAAAAAAAAAAAATAGTGCCTTCAGACAAACATGCACATGCAGTCCTTGTTCACTCCTACATTTCCTCCCCAGAGCTTCACAGAGTAAATTAACAAAGACAAATGGGTTAAAAAAGCCCTCTGTCTTCCCGAGAACAGATAAGGCATTATGGCCCTCGCTTTAACATCTGCTTAACCTTCAGAAAATACCTTTACAACCAAACTGTCTGGTTGTCTTCCTGTTTGTAATCTCAAGGTTAGGTTTCACTGTCAGATAAAAAATTATAAAAACAGCTACTGGAGAGTAACAAAGTAGATGTGCTTCCTGAGTTCCTCTGGTGTGTATATTCTCATTCCTGCTACCTCGTCTCACTCCACACCTGTCGATGGACCCCCAGCTCCTGCTAGGGCTGGACCCCGGCAAGACCACTAAGGGTAATTAGCTCCAGGCTTTGCAGTGAGGTTATAGTCAAGCTAGAATTTTCCAATAAAATGTTACAAGGACAGCAAAGACCAAATGAACAGAAATACTTTAGGCTCTTTAATTGTTTCAGATGCTAGCATGAGTAAATTGTACATATATCGAAGCTAGTTTGGATCCTTTAATCTTTCTGATGACTGCATAAACACCTGAAAGACAATGCAGTAATGTGGATGTTATGGGATTCATTCTAGAAGAGCAGCATAGGCTTCAAGAAACTTAGAGTAATAATCCAAAGAAAGATATGAAAAAGACAATACCAACATCTCACCAAACTATATTTAATGCAGATTTTTATAGTTTTTTATGGGGGAGGGATCAAGAATACTGAGAATTGAATCCAGGGGCATTCTACCTCCAAGCTACACCCTCATCTCTTTTTTATTTTGTACATACCAGATTTATTTTGTACATATATTGTGTATATGTTACATTTATTTTGTATAAATATTTGTAAATATTAGAAAATATTTGGTACATATTAGAAAGCTAATGATGGACTAATACCTTTTCTTTGATGATTGAATCATTTAAAAATTAAAGTATAAAATATTAAACAGGTAAAGTTTGACTGAAACATTTTGTAAATAATTTAGATAAGAATATCTGACATTTTCACCCACACACTCAAACGCCCTTTCCTGGCCACCATTTTCATTGAAAAATGCTAAGATTTATGTGTATGAGTGCTCACCAAGAACCTTCCATTGGTTTCCTTGCTTGATTTGTATTCTGCTGCTCTCCCAGTTTCTCTCTGAACATAATAGATTTCTCCTAACTCCTTATGTACTCCTGCACATATATTCTTTTTTTTTTTTGCGGTTCTGGGGGTTGAACTCAGGGGCATTCTACCTCCAAGCTACACCCCCAGCCCTATTTTTTATTCTTTATTTTGAAACCGAGTCTCACTAAGTTGCGGAGTGCCTCACTAGGTAGCTGAGGCTGGCCGCGAACTGGGATCCTCTGCTCTCAGCCTCCCGAACGCTGGGATTACAAGCGTGCGCCACCACGCCCGGCCTGCACATATATTCTTTAACACAAGGACATTCCAGGTGTTTCCCTCTGTCAGAAAGAGGTAGACCAAACTATGCTTAAACAATGTAGTTCTTAAACAAAAGCACTTTCATCCATCTTCATAAGACTGAGGGACAGATGTCCTGTAATTGCCTAAACTTAGAAATTACCTTCCAGTTCACTGGGAAATTTCCTTGAACTTCTCCACTGAATCTAGCAGGTATTGGAAAAGCTTTATATTATTAAGTATACAATGTTCATTTCTAGCTTCATTAGGAAATAAACATGTGAAGACACTGCTGGGTGTATCTGTCCTGGCATCCTAAATTCCTACCATGTAGTAGTTAATCAAATGTTCACCAATCTTTAAACAACTGCAGGTGAGGAGAATAAGCTCACTCTACTTGAACTACATTTGAAAATCAGATTGTTCTTGTCCTGCAGGCAAAGACTCCTCAAACTGCTGACTGCAGTTCCCTCCAGACACTACAGTTCTTCTATGTCGGATAGTAGTCACTACCCCCACCTCTCCAAGGGTGATTTGCAGAGTCTCAGCCCCTATTTCCTTAGCACCCAAGTCCTTGCGTCCAGGCATGGCCATTTCCTACTGGCATAGCTGGTTAACTTACAGTCCTAATGGGTGCTGTTCGCTGTTCCAGGTTGCTGCTGGAAGAGATGGGTTCAGCCACAGCTGTTGGTGTCCCTGTCAAGCGTGGAGCAAAATTCCAACTATTTTCATTGATGGTCTGTACTCACTTGTTTGATAACAATCCACAGTTTCTTCCTGGAGGTCTCTGGAAGCCATGGTGCAAGCAGCCCCCAGCTCCAGTGCTGCCTGGCTAAAATGGCACTGGTGCTGCCAGGCTCCATTTCCCAGGTGGGAGGTAGGGAGAGCTTTTACAGTCCTCTGCTCCTTTTTCTAGTTCTAATTCTGCTGCTTTTCAACTTTCATTTTTTTGTTGAGTTTTTCACTACTTTTCTGCAGAAGTCATTGGCTTCTTTGCTGGAGGTCTTTGGAGGCCTCAGTGTCGGCAGTCCAGGCACAGTTAGGCAAAATACCCTGCAGTCATTCCCCAGGGAAGGCACACAGGGTATTTTGCTGTCCTCTGTCCTGTTTTCTTGGTTTGTTTCTGTCACATTTCAGTTTTTCATTGCTTTTTTCCATTTTTGCTGCTTTTTTTCCTTTTTTCAAGATGCTATCTTCATGGTAATTCAGTTTTGTGTGTTAACACGATTGAAATGTACTACTTCCCTCAGTCGCCATCTTCCCAGAATCTCATCAACTATTATACTAAATGAGTATGGAATAAATGTTAAATTAACCACATTTTGACACCTCAAAGCTCCCTTCACTAGGTATTTAATTTGCATCAATATATATGTGTGTATATATATATGTGTACATATATGTGTATATATATATGTGTACATATATGTGTATATATATATATATATGGTATATATTTTCATTTGAAACACAACTAATATTCCATGGCATCTTCAGCCACTCCCATTTATTCCTGTGAGAAAGAAACCAAAAAACAAACAAGAATTTCCTGGCTTTGTGTGGAACAAAGACCTTATGCTGAAGGCCACCAGGGCCCATTGTCAAGCTTATTTCAGCCTCAAATCAGCTGAGAGGTCTTCAGTATCTTTGACATAATTTTACCAGATAAGGTCAGCACCTCATCTTAGGTGAGGAAAGAGATAGGGAGGGATAGGATACTAAAAGGTAAAATAGGTGTGATATATATATTATAATGATGGCTGACACTTAAACATATCCATATACCCTACACTATGGCAGGCACTTTACACTGTATCCTTGAACCTATAAAATTACCTGGTGAGGCGAGTCTTTCTGCACTATCTTTCCAAAGGTAATGAAGCTAAAGAGTCAATAATTATTTGATTGCCCAGTTTCCATGGGAAGAAAATGAGACCCCAGAGGTTTCTGAGTTGCCCTGAGTCATGGCTGCCAGTAAGTAGCTCAGCAGGAAATGACACCCACAGTGGCATGAGTCTTATCAGCATGTTACATTTTTTTTATTTTCAGTCAAATTTTATTAAAAAAAGCAGATCAACATTACAATTCATGTTACATTTGCCTGCCGATGTCATCTCATCTGCACATGGTCAGGGGACCTTTTGGGTCAGAGAAACAAGGTCATGAAAAATTGAACTGCTGATGTAATTGTCATGGAGACAGAGAGGAGTCTCCTTTTCTGGGTTCAAAAATGGGGAGACTTCAGTTTTAATTCCTTATATGGCACAATTGCCATGTGATGACAGAGAAATGAGAGCATGGAGAAATGAAATCCCTTACATTCCCATGGATGCAAAGGGAGCTTCTGGAGGCCTGAAGGGGAAAATGTCACTTCCTGGGACTTGCTCCAACTTTCCAACTATGCACATGTCCTGTGGTCTCTGCTTTATGACTTGTCCCAAGTCATTCTTTTCACTCCATAGCCAATGCCACTATTTTGAGCCAGTCCACCACCAATGCGCTGCACCCTGTCCCACATCAATTCTTCCCTGCTCAGACTTTTATATTTCTAAGTTGTAATGTGCATGGTACTCACCAGACTACTGACTTTACTGTGGGTGAAAACTAAAGTAGCATGAAGGAAAGGCAGAATCACACTTATTTCTTTTTTTAAATGAGCACAAGAAATATTTGTGAAATTGTTTTTTAAGACAGTAAAGATATACAAGTAAAAGTAATATATTTCAAATTAAGAAACATTAAAAGACTCATTAATTGGGTAAAAATAACCACACTTGACATTTTAAGATACAGATTATAATATTACAGGTTATGCAAATAAAAAAAGTATTTGTATTAAATATTTGTGATTTTCAGATATTAAGATAAAAGAAAAATCCCAAAGTATTTTCAATTTGCTGTAAAGAAATGGTTAAATTTTGGGAAAATCAGCCTTTATCATTTGAAATTTGTGAATTATGTAAAAATAGCTAATAAAATATTTTATAAATATTAGAAAGCCAATGTTTGAGTCATAAATTAATCATACATTTTTCTAAAGATTAAAATTCATTTATAATTTATAAAATATTAAATGGGAAAAAGTTGAATGAAATATTTTGGAAATAATTGAAAGTAAGGATAACTTACATTTTAACCCACAGTGTCAACCCTTCCTGGATTTTTTTACTTGTCCTGAGTGCTCTTCCAGAACCTTCTGTCAGCTTCCTTTCTCCATTCCTATTGTTCTACTCTCCCCATTTCTACACACTCTAAGATTTCTTCCCACCCCTTGAAGCTGCAGGTGTATTTCTTAACCCTGAGTGTCTCCAAATGTTCTTTCCACTACCCAAAGAGGTGTACCCAACTATATTTAAACAATGTTCTTCTTACATAAAAAGCACTTCTATGCATTTTTATAAGATCCAGAGAGATAGATGTCTCCTAATTGCATATCCTTAGTTCTTCCAGTTCAATATGTGAAATTTCCCCAATTTCTTCACTTAACCTAACACAGATTAAGAATTCTTTCAATAATTAAGTACACAATGTTCATTTTTAGCACTATTAGGCAATCCACATGTAAGGGACATTACAGAACTTATTTGCTCTGGTATCCCAGATTTCTATCATGTAATAATCAAATGTTAACCAATGTGGAAATAACTACATGCAAAGAGAATGACTTGATCATACTTGAAGGACATTTAACAAACTAATTCTCTTCACTCTACAGGTGGAGAAGAACAGAGAGATGCGTTTGTCACTGATAATGAGCACAAAGGGGCTTAGTGTTGGAAAACATGAGGCCACAAGCACAGAGCTGTTCACATTCCACTGCCATGGGTATGTAGCTACTGTCTTCCAAAGGGTCAAAATAATATAGATTGAATACAAGGCAACAAAGGACATCACCAGGACCAGAATGGTGTGTGTGGCTCTAGCCTCATGGGAAAGTCTGGAAGAATGTCTGTGGCTGTGGATGTGTTGGACTTTCTGCTTATGTCTGTGCAGGACAAGGACCATGAAGCCACTGGCCAAGACCATGAACACTAGACTCATCATGTCAGGGAAATAATATATGAATACATACACATTATTCTCTGGTATTACCCAGGAACAGTACCCATAATTTTCATTCACAGTAAAGTTCTTGCTATTCAATGAACCATTAACTACTACAGCCACAAATGAATTAATCAAGAGATGCAGGACCCAACACAGGAAACAGCAGAAGCCAATGAATCTCAGGGATCTCATCTTGAGCTCCATCCACCTACAAATAGAGGGGTTGAGCTTAATGGCCTGGAAGCCATTGAGGAGACACATAGTACGGAAGCACACACCTGTGGCCACTCTGTGAAAATAGAAGATAAGTTTACATCCAGCATCGTCCAAAAAATACTTCCATCTGAAAGCCACTATTGTCTGAGGTATCCCTTTGGACAATAGGACCAAGGAGTTTGCTAGGACCAGCTGGTTGAGAATTAGGTCTGTGGGTCTCACCTTGTGATCAGTGAGCAAAGAGAAGCTGTAAAAATAAAAGAGGAAGAAATTCCCAAAGATGCCAACTCCAGTCTGAATGAGGAAGATGATTCCCAATTCCAGATTCCCAGCATCCATATCTGGGGGTGGGGGGTGACTATTTCAACCAAAGTCTGAGGAATCAGTGAAAAAGAAGCAAAATTTAATGACTCACCATCATGATGGAGAGGACTTTTCTTTGTGTATCCCAATTCCTAGTATCTCACTTTTGTCCTTAGTCCTTTATGTTTATCTTGGCAAGGGCAATTCACTCAAGAACTACCTTGAGTATAGGCTCCATCTGTTGAGGGCCTGGGTTGAGTGAGCAAGTGATTGGGGCTCCAAACGCAACATGGCAGCAAAGATAAGTGAAGCTCTCTGCATACTTGCACCCTTGGTGTTGCTTCAAAATTTTTCTGACATAGTTGAGGAATTAAGAAAAGGTTTGAGCATAAATCACATTTTACGTTTGTTTATTACCATTTTTCTCTGCAAGAAAACTTATAGGAATGTTGAAAACTGAATTTAGATGAAATGTTCTGTGCCGTAACACAAAAATGCACGCAAGCAATAACTCAAACAACTGTAAGTTTCCCCAGTTCACTACTTGGCATGAACTAAATCCATTCACAGTTGGTGTTACACTTTTCTGTTTCAGGAATAGGCAGTATCAGATGTTTCAGGTAGGCAATATTCTACCACCACTTTATATTATCTCACAAGCCATAACCCTTCTAACATCCATTTCCACAACAAAATCAGACTCTTCTAAGGTAAATGTCATATTTTAAACAATTTGTATGTGTTTCTCAAATGTTTAACATGAGTAAAACTGTGTTACCATACTTGATAGACTTCTACTTTTGAAATTATTCACTGATGACATTTTTGGTGTCCATATAAGCTCTGAGATTTTAATGTTGAAATTTGCATAGCTCAGTGGTTTTCCAGAATGAACACATTGCATTACAGCAGAAATGAATGCATGGAGTTTCCTCCAATATATATATTTTTAAGTGAAAAATCATAATCCCCACACACAAAATATGTTATATTTTGAAATAAGTGGAAGAGTAAACATATAGAGACAGAAATTTAACAAGTCGGGAGGACATGGATGGAATTTAAGTGTGATAGTTGGTATACATTTAAGAATTTCATTAACTGTTTAAAAATGTTAAATAAAAATAAAATTTCAATGCCCATTAAATGAAAAAATAAAATCAAATAAAAAGTGGAAGTGATTATATCCACCTGAAAATGAAAGACCCTGAAAGTGAATTTAAAACCAAGAGGAATAATCAATCTCTCTCTCAATCTCTCTCTCTCTCTCTCTCTCTCTCTCTCTCTCTCTCTCTCTCTCTCTCTCTCTTCTCTCTCATAAACTCACTTGAGTACAAATAGGAGAATTTGAAGAAGGTCAGTAGATAGCATCAATTTCAGTATCCTTCAGATGGTAACAAAGAAATTAAAATTAAATAACCCTATTTTTAACCACAACATATAAGGGAAAGCATTAAACAATGCCTTCAGCAACAGTACTAATTAAATTACAAACAGTTGATGGTTGTGCACATAAATGTGTAGGACTTAACAAACACACTCATATGATTACAAACTATGTTTGTCTTGTAAATGATTAAACGATACTTGCCACAGCTCCTTAATAGCTGGATCTTGAGCAAGGCTTGGTCGGCTGGAGTCCTGCAAGGCAGACAATTCCAAAAGAAGGAATGCGTGGCATATCCCACTTTGCATTCTGTTATATTCTGAAAATTGTGGGTACCTTGGGTTTGCTTTTACATTAATTATAAAGGAAAATTTCTTAGAAATAGAGGGTGGCCCAACAGATAGTGATTTCTTAATATTAGCTGAAAAAGCAGTGCCTTGAGACAGCCCAATTCATTAACCTCTTACAAACATTAGTCAAGAAACAGGCTTTGCAAGTTTATCTAAACGAGTTACTAGAAATAGTCTTTGCCCTCCCCCACCTTGCGTCTCTGGAATTTTACAGAATACATTAACCCTCTAGCTACCTGAGATAAAAATAAGAACACTGCTTAAAGGAGCTAAACAAATAGTAAAGATTTAAACTAATGGTAAAATATTTTATAAATGTGCTGTATGTTTAAGTACTAAAAGAATTTTTATGTATGTGTTGTGTTTTGTAACCTTGACTGGTTGAGGATGACCTTTGGAGGAACAGGTCTGTGGAGGTTTCTGTTCTATATGCCTCATTGCAAAAAAATAGTATAAAACAGCTACTAACAAACAATAAAACAGATACACTTCTTCACTGCATTCAGTGTGCGCATATTCTCTAGACCTCATCTCATTCCACACATATTGAAGGACACCTGACTCCACTGCCTCAGGGCTGGACCTCCACAGATACCAAGGAAATTTAAAGTGAATTTCTATTGTTTCAATCATGATAAATGTTATTTGCCAAAATAATGCTATGAGTCAAAATTCTCTGATGCAAAATTATATTTTCTTTCCTATCACAAACCACAATTGACAACATATTATTGAGAAATCAGGGCTCACTAGAATGTTTTTAAAATTAGGATATACTTTGCTTTGTTCTTTTTTGAGTTCAGAATATACAGAGGCTTATATCATGTTTTCTGAAAACTCATCCTGTTTGACTCACTTGCCTTTCTCTTAAAAGCATTTTCTTTACAATTTAAATCTTATATTTTCTCAGAGTAGTATTGAGAAGAGGTATCCTCATTTTTTGCAATCTCAGTTGTTTTAATCAACTGAACAATTCAGTAACTAAAATTTTAAGGAAGACAGCAATGATGATGAACAAAGATCAACTTGTAAGTAAAGTAGTTCTTTCCTGGGAGGCACTGGTCCTGCTGGTAGCGCACTATGCACCCAAGATTTAGCCAGAGGGTGCAGAGCTGCCTCTCTCAGGACGGGCTCCACTCTCTCAGGCCTGGCTCCACTAGCTCAGATACCACATGGAACATTGCAAATATATGTAAACCTGACTGGAAAATCCTCACCAGCTGTGGACGGTGATCCTTCCCTGAGTCGAGGACTGGGTAAGGGACATGGGGAGTAGTACTCTAATGCAATTATTCAATTTAAGCATATATATACTGTGATTCTTACAAAATACCTATAATAAAAATGGTAACCTTTATAGTTGTACTTAAGAATGCAATGACAAAATAGTAAATAATCGTGTAATGAAAGTAGGTTAACAGAACTACAACATAAGCAAAATGAGAGAAGGCAAAAAGGAAAGAACCAGGAATCATCTTCAAGAGGAATCACAAGCTGGCCGTGGTGTCCCATGCCAGTTATCCCAGCACATGGGAGGCTGAGACATGAGGATCCCAGGTTCAAGGACAGTCTCAGCACTTAGTGAAGCTCTCAGCAACTTAGTGAAACCCTGTTTCCAAATGAAAATAAAATAGGGCCGGGGGCATAGCTCAGAGGTAGAATGTCCCTAGGTTCAATCCTCAGCACCACAAAAAATATTAAAATATTTTTGGATGTGTGGCTCAGAGGTAGAATGCCCCTGAGTTCAATCCCCAGTCCAGCCCCCTCCACTCCAGCAAAAAATAGAGAGAGAGAAAAAAAAGAGGAATCACAAAGTGAAATAATGAACATATGTCAGTAGTATTTGTTGTGGCAAGTTTGAGTCTGTATGAGAGGAAGAACCTGACAATCTTGACACTGCTGGATTGTTGATCCCTCCAATCCCTCTGACCTGCAGTGACTCATGGTTAAGGTAACTCATCATTTCCCTGAACTGATTCTATGGAGATATAGGGAAGAGCTACATTAAGAGCCTCAGGTTTCTGGCTCAAGGGTGGACCTGGTCAGAATATATATATATATAAACAATTGTAACAAGTGTAGTATTGGCATATAACCTAGGCACATCTTCCTGTGTACTTTAAATCATCCCTAGCTTACTTACAATACCTAATACAATGTAAATGCAATGGAAATAGTTGTCCTACTGTATTGCTTATGGGTTAATGACAAGAAGAAAAGCCTGAGCATGTTCAGTACAAATGTGATTTTTAAAAGTTATTTTCACAATAAAAAAATTCTTTCATGGAAAAAAAAAGAAATTGTACTTTCTATATAAATAATATTATCTTATAAATGGGACATATGGCTGAGGTAAAACCAACCAGTATCTAAGACATATTGGAGAGATAATAGATACAGGTACAGATCCATTACCACAGAAATAAAAGTCATAGAGGAGGCCACTGAACAGTAGAGAGGGTTGATTAGTGTGAGAATGAGCATATCCAGGCCACTTTAAAGAATCCATGTCAGAGTAACATTTATATTTTGAGCTATAAGATCCTAGTTATTCTTCTTTTTTTTTTTTTTGCTCACAATATTTCTCCATATTCACCTTCACATAAGATTTTCATTTTAGAACTGAGAGACAAATGAGCCTTTCAGTGGTCTAAATGAGAGATATGGTTAACAATATTCCAACGATAGAAAATTAGAGACACATTATTGATGATGTCCGTTGGCACAATATACCTCTCACACAGCTATCACAGAATAAACAGAAAACAACAAAAGGAACATTCACACATCAGCAACTGATCACAAATGGGCACTCAGTGTCTAATCAGAGTCGGGACTCAGTCACGTTATCTACTTCCTTGAAGCATGTCTGTGTCCTGACAACTTTAGTGTGGACCCTATTATGGGCACTGTGTCTTGTGAGAGAGAAGTTAAGAGTTCTAAATAATATAACAGAGAGGAAAGAAGAGATGCTAAGAAGCTCAAAGAGAATTTCAAAGTGTGGCAATATGACTCTAATTTCGACAGTAAATGTTCTACAGACCTACATCTGTTTGGGCATATGGCTACTTTACATATCTCTCTCTATTTCTGTCAGCTATCTATCTATCTATCTATCTATCTATCTATCTATCTATCTATCTATCTAATATCTATATATCTCTATATCTATATCTCTATATCTATATCTATCTATATCTATATCTATCTATCATCTACCTAATGATTTTTGTTTAAAATCTTAAAGAGTCAGTTATTTGCAACTAGTTAATTTTAGATTTCGTGAGATAAATACTTCCTGAGACTCTGATACTTCTCTGCAGAGAAAGGATACTTACCAAATGTGGATTTGCTAGGACAGGGATGCAGAGGCA
>PVLC010014980.1:0-38153 GCA_004027655.1 Graphiurus murinus
AAGAAAATCAACCAGTTAAAAAACACAAATACAGCAGGGCATGGTGGCGCACCCTTGTAATCCCAGCATTCAGGAGGCTGAGACAGGAGGATCCAGGTTCGCGGCCAGCCTCAGCTACCTAGTGAGGCACTCCACAACTTAGTGAGACCCGGTTTCAAAATAAAGAATAAAAAATAGGGCTGGGGGTGTAGCTCGGAGGTAGAATGCCCCTGAGTTCAATTCCTAGTACCGAAAAAAAAAAACAAAACAAAAACAAATACTTTGTGATTCCACTTATAGCAAATATCTAGAGTAGCCAAATTCATAAGATCGGAAAAAGAATGGCAGTTGCCAGGAGGTGGAGAAGAGGGATGAGAACTGCTGTTTAATGGCGATATAATTTCAATTCTACAAGCTGAAAATATATACAAACATAAAAATTCTATCTTACCATTTTAAGTACACAGTTCAGAAATGTTCACATATATTCACATTATTGAGCAACCAATCTCCAGAACTTTTTATCTCTACTGTACAACTTGTGAATATACTAAAACCTATGGAATTGTACACTTTAAAAGGTTAAATCTTACAGTATATGAATTGTGTCTCATTAAATCTGTTTTTTTTGTTTTTGGTGGTGGTACTGGGGATTGAACTCAGAGGTATTCTGCCTCTGAGCTACACCCCTAGCCATATTTTATTTTTTATTTTGAAACAGGGTCTCAATAGGTTCCTGAGAGTCTCTCTAAATTGTTGAGGCTAGTTTCAAACCTGTGATTCTCTTAACCTCCCAACTACTGAGATTATAGGAATGCGTCACCATGCCCGACTCTAAGTCTGTTGTTTTCCAAAAGTGAGAAATATGCTTTAAAAAAGGATGCATAACAATTAGGTACCACTGCTATCTTCCCAAACATTAGAGGTATGCCTCAATATACACACAGAGCTTCTTGGCAAAGCATGGGAAAGTTATTGTGTCAGGCACTTAAGGAAACCTATTAGGCCCGGGCGTGGTGGCGCACGCTTGTAATCTCAGCATTCTGGAGGCTGAGACCAGAGGATCCGGGTTTGCGGCCAGCCTCAGCTACCTAGTGAGGCACTCTGCAACTTAGTGAGACTCGGTTTCAAAATAAAGAATAAAAAATAGGGCTGGGGGTATAGCTCGGGGATAGAATGCCCCTGAGTTCAATCCCCAGTACCGCAAAAAAAAAAAAAAAAAAAAAGAAACCTATTAGGATGCCTAAAATCTAAAATACGAACACCAAATGCTAGTGAAGAGGTAGAACAACAAGAGCTGCCATTCACTGTATTGAGGCAAATAGTATAGTCATTTTTGAAGATAGGTTGACAATTTCTTCCAAAATTAACATGTTCACCAAGAGTGGTGGCACATGCTTGATAAGAGGATCACAGGTTCAACGACACTCTCAGCAAGTAGTAAGACTCTCATCAACCTAGTGAGATCCTGTTTCAAAACAAAAATAAAATAGGGCTGAGGGTATAGTTTGGAGGTAGAATGCCCCTGGGTTCAATCCCCAACACACACACACTTAAATATGCTCATATTAGATCTAGCAACTACACTCCTTGGTATTTACCCAAATGAGTTAAAAACTTATGTACACAAAAGCCTGCACAGAAATATCTATAGTAGCTTTATTTATTTATTTATTTATTTTGTGGTACAGGGGTTTGAACCCAGGAGCATTCATCCCCAGCCCTATTTTTAGTTTTTATTTTGAAACAGAGCCTCACTAAGTTGTGGAGGGCCTCACTAAGTAGCTGAGGCTGGCTGTGAACCTGGATCCTCTGGTCTTGGCCTCCCAAGTACTGGGATTACAAGCGTGCGCCACCACGCCCGGCTATAGTAGCTTAATTTATAACTGCAAAAACCTAGAAGTAACCAAGATGCCCACCCTTTGATAGGTTAATTGATAACAAATTGCAATAATCCATACAATGAAATATTACTCAGTAACCTAAAGAAATGAGCTATGGAGCCGGGCGTGGTGGCGCACGTTTGTAATCCCAGCATTTGGGAGGCTGAGACCGGAGGATCCGGGTTCGCGGCCAGCCTCAGCTACCTAGTGAGGCACTCCGCAACTTAGTGAGACTCGGTTTCAAAATAAAGAATACAAAATAGGGCTGGGGGTATAGCTCGGAGGTAGAATGCCCCTGAGTTCAATCCCCAGTACTGCAAAAAAAAAAAAAAGAAATGAGCTATGAAGAGTCACAGAAGAGCCACAAAAGCATATTAGTAAGTAAAAGAAGTCACTCTGAAATACATATATATCCTATGATTCCAATTCTGTGATATTATGGGAAAGGCAAAAATGTGGATACAGTAAAAGACCAATGACAGTCAGGATTTGGGGGGAAGAGGGATAGGTAGGTAGTGCACAGAGGATTTTCAGAACAAAAACTCTTCTGTATGATGCTGTAATAGTAGATGTCATTATACACTCATCAAAACTCATAGTATGCAAAACAAAATGAACCCTGATGTAAACTATGAACTTTAGTTAATAAAAATGTAAGAATACTGGCTCATTAACAAATGTACCACACACATGCAAATGTTAAAAAGGGGAAATGGAGGAAGGAATAGGGGATATGAAAGGTTATATGGAAATTCTCTGTACTTTATACTCAAAAGTTCTATAAACCTAAAAATACTTTAAAAGTCTATTAATTTAAAAAAGAACATAAAATTGAAAATGGCTTTTGATAAAACAAAATAAAGTAGCCAAGTAATGAGATGGGATAGGTTAAAAGAGTGCTGTGTATCAAATAATTATGTTATTTTATATGAGGGAGGGACAATATAGATCCTATACCATTTATGATGAGGATAATTTAAAAAATAGAGATGTAAATGTGAGTTTTTAAAACTTAAAAGTAGCCAGATGTGGTGAGATAGGAAGATTAAAAGATGGGGGACTGTAGTATGTTCCACCCTGTAAAATCATTTCATGGATTCCTTTTTTGTGTGTGTGTGGTACTGGGGATTGAGCCCAGGGGCATTCTACCTGCAAGTTACACCCCCAGTCCTATTTTTTATTCTTTATTTTGAAACAGGGTCTCACTAAGTTGGGAAGGGCCTCACTAAGTAGCTGAGGCTGGCTGCAAACCTGCGATCCTCCTGCTTCAGCCTCCCAAGTACTGGGATTACAAGTGTGCACCACCACGCCCAGCTTCATTTCATGGATTCTATAAATTACTTTCAATAAAAGTAAGTCCAAAAGTTTGATTGCACAACACTATGTGAAGTTCATTACATTTGTCTGAACCCGGGTATTCCTTTTTCCCATATTAGGAGGTTAATTCTTTGAGAAAGAGGCTTGCGGTAGGACTGCAGGGCTATGCGCTGTTCTTTTGTTTCTCCACCACTGACAAGCTGTGGACACTTAAATTTATATTTAAGCCAGTCAGCATCCCAATACTTAGATAACTTTAACTTTCTCATATAGAACACACTTTATTTTATTTTTATTTTTTGTTTTTGTGGTACTAGGGATGGAGCTCAGGGGTATTCTACCACCGAGCTATACTCCCAGCCCTATTTTTTATTCTTTATTTTGAAACAGGGTCTCACAAGTTGCTGAAGCTGGCTGCAAACCTGTGATTCTCCTGTCTCAGCCTCCAAGTACTGGGATTACAAGTGTGCGCCACCACGCCTGGCTTTTTAAAAATTCTTTTGCAATACTGGGGTTTGAACTTAGAGGCATTTTATCTCCAAGCTATAACCCCAGCTCTATTTTTTATTATTTATTTTTGAAACAGGGTCTCACTAAGTTGCAGAGGGCCTCACTAAATAAACAAGGCTGGCCGTGAACCTGCGATCCTCCTGTCTCAGCCTCCCAAGTACTGGGATTACAAGCGTGCGCCACCAAACCCGACACAGGCAATCTTATACTGAAGCATGTTTTTGTTCCTTTCTGATGTATTTGTCTCCTGAACCATAGTGAGTATTTGGTGTGGTCCAAATAGCTAAGGGAGATTGCTATTTCAGGACTTATAACATGGTTTTCTCCTTCATGGGAACTCAGTTTACTGCTAGCTGTGCTAACAGTCTTGAACAAAATCTTATGATACCTCTGTTTACAAAATTATAAAGCTTGAATTTAATAGCCTCAAGATAAAAGCATAAAAGTTTGGTTCCCCCCCCCTTTTTTTTTTTGCGGTACTGGGGATTGAACTCAGGGGCGTTCTACCTCCGAGCTACACCCCCAGTCCTATTTTTTAATTCTTTATTTTGAAACCGGGTCTCGCTAAATTGCGGAGTGCCTCACTAGGTAGCTGAGGCTGGCCTCAAACCCGGATCCTCCTGTCTCAGGCTCCCAAATGCTGGGATTACAAGCGTGCGCCACCATGCCCGGCTTGGTTCCCTTTTTCAAAGGTTATATCACCTCCAATTTTGGCTGCTTTTGATCTCTACCATGACTGTGTGTGTGTGTGTAAGTATGTATGTATTTGGGGGCTTACAATTGTGTTGGAGTGTTCATTGATTAAAAGCCATTCCATTCAAACTTTAACTTGATCTCTCAGCATTATTCTTTATTTCATTATTTACATGAAACAATATTCTTATTTAGGCCTTGAAATAACACATTGCGAGGAATTTGCATGAGATTATTTGCTTGCAAAGATTGATTACTATGTATGAGTTTTCACAGTGCCTAAATGTCTATATAATTTAATGCTGTTATATATGGTATTTTCATATTAGAAATAAAAGTGAGCAAATGGAAAAAAATTAAAAGATGATAAAAGCTATGCTTGGCATATAACAAAAAGTAGTACCAGTCCAACAAGAAATCAAGGTAAAAACGTTGAATGCAACGAAGAAAATGATTCTTCTTAGATAGTAAAAATAACCACAATGATGATATAAGAAATATTTAAATATAATCTTTTAAAATTTTACTAGAAATTACAAAGCAAAACTGCCAGGAAAAAACTGGTGGGCCAGAAGAAAACCATAGGGGCAAGTTTAATGTGTTTCGCGTACCTCAATCTATATGTAGGAGAAAAAAAATAGATATAAACTAGGAAACAGCAATATAACACAAACATACTTGTTACATTGCTATATAAGTATAGATATGCACATTTACATATTGAGGTCAATATGGTATCGTGGTAAATTCTTATAATTTTATGTTGCCTCAGCATCTCTTTAGAATATAAGCTTAATTTTCTCATATCAAGTCAGGCCTCAGTTGCCCTTGAACTTCCGGCTCTACACCATAGCCAAATGGCTCAAGTCAGTAGCCATTATCCTTCTGTCATTAATTTCGAGTCTTATTCTGCCATTTTAAGGGAACACACTGTATGCATTCATCTTTTTAAATTTCTGTGGCTTATTTTATGGTCTAGTATGTGTTTTCTTGCAGAATGTCCCATGTGAGCTTTAGAAGAATGTGTATATTCTTGTTGTTGGGTAGTGTTTTACAGATGTCTATTCGATCTAGTTGGTTTATAAAAGTGTTATTCAAATCTTCTATTTCCTTGTTGAGCTTCTAACTAGTTTTGACCATTACTGAAAGTGAGGCACTGGAGTCACAAACTATTACTGTTGAACTGTTCATTTCTCCCTTCAATTCTATTATTTTTGGTTTCATGTGTTTGGGGCTCCATTGTTTGGGGTATATGTTTATGACTGCTATATCTTCCTGATGGACTAACTCTTCCATCATTAGATAATACTCTTTTTTTAATCTTTGGAGACATATTTTTACCTGTTACTAGTATAGCCACTTCAGCTGTCATAAGACAGTTTCATCTGCATGATATATTTTAGTGGTAGTTCTAGAGTTTATCATATACATCTTAAATATATTAAAATCTGCTACAGACTTTTAATAATTGAATTCTGGTGAGATACAGAAATGTTCTCCTATATGGCACTACTCCATCTATCCATCTTTTTGTGCTATTGTTAAATACATTACATCCATTTTTATTTCAAACCTAATGATATACATTATAACTATTGCTTTATATAATTTAGTGTCTACTGAAAAAGGCAAGAGAAGGAAGGAAGGCAAGTATGTATTTGTAGAGCTTTGATATTAATTTTTACATTTCCCACTTCCAGTTATCTCCTTAGGTTTCTGTGGATTGAGTTATCATCTTGTGTTACACTTCTGTATTTGCTGGCTTTTTCATCACTGACCAAAACACCTGATAGAACAACTCAGAAGAACATTCTTTTGCTTATGATTTCAGAGGTTCAGAGGCCGGCTCTGAGGCAAAAACAACATGATGGCAAGGCACGGCAGAGAGAAAGGAAAGGACCAGCAAGAGATTTAGTCACCAGTGTCACACTCCCAGTGACCTACCTACTCTGGTCACCTTCCAGTAAGTCCATTCAGGTTATTAATCCATCAACAGACTTACCACTTGATGACATAAGGGCCCTGATTCAATTATTTCACCTCTGAACATTTCTAAAGTGCCAATACATGAGCTATACTAGGGGACATTTCATATCTAAACTACAACAATTTTTTTACACCCAGTACAGCTTTGCTTCCACCCATCTCCTTTGTGCTGTTATTATCAAATATATTAGATTTATGTATACATACATAAATAGTGATTTACATAGTTTTATACAAGTACTTTTTTTTTTTGTTTAAATAATACAGGAATTGAACCTGGAGCACTCTACCATTTAGCTACATCTCCAGCACCTTTTTAAAATTTTGAGTCAGGATCTTGCTACATTGCCCAGGCTATACTGATCCTCCTGTCTCTGCCTCCCAAGTAGCTGGGATTATATACCTGTGCTACGGTGCCCAGTTTATACAACTGCTTTTTAAATAAGCTAAGGGAATAAAATATGCACTTATACTACCTTTTACAATTATACAATTACCTTTACTGGTGCTTTTTTTTTTTTTTGGTACTAGGGATTGAACTCAGGGGCAGTCTGCCTCTGAGCTATACCTCTGGCCCTATTTTTTTTTTTTTTTTTTTTTTTTTTTGTGGTACTGGGGATTGAACTCAGGGGCATTCTACCTCCGAGCTACACCCCCAGCCCTATTTTTTATTCTTTATTTTGAAACCGAGTCTAAGTTGCGGAGTGCCTCACTAGGTAGCTGAGGCTGGTCTCGAACCCGGATCCTCCGGTCTCAGCCTCCCGAATGCTGGGATTACAAGCGTGCGCCACCACGCCCGGCTTCTAGCCCTATTTTTGATTCCTTATTTTCAAACAGGGTCTCACTAAGTTGCGGAGTGCCTCACTAGGTAGCTGAGGCTGGCCGAGAACCTGGATCCTCCGGTCTCAGCCTCCCAAATGCTGGGATTACAAGCATGTGCCACCACGCCTGGCTACTGGTGCTCTTTTATTTGTATAGTTTTGAATTACTGTCAGCATCCACTAGCTTTCAATCTAAAGAATCTCTTTTTCTGTTTCCTGTAAAGCAAGTTAGCTAGCAAGTTATTTATCTGGAAATGTCTTTATTTTGCTTTTACATGTTTGAAATATGGTTTTGCTGAATACAAGATTCTTGGTTAAGAGATTTTCTTTTTAGCTGGGCATGATGGCACATACTTGTAATCCCAGTACTTGGGAGGCTAGGACAGGAGGATCTCAGGTTCGTGCCCAGCCTCAGGTACTTAGTGAGGCCCTACTCAACTTAGTGAGACCCTGTTTCAAAATAAAGAATAAAAATAGGGCTGGGGGTGTAGCTCAGAGGTAGAATGCCCCTGGGTTCAATCCCCAGTACTGCAAAAAAAAAAAAAAGAGATTATTTTCTTTTTGTCTTATAAAATTTTTAAATTGTAAATTAACAAATTATAGTTGTATATTTTTATGGTGTACAAAGTAATGTTATGATTTATGAATACAATGTGGAATAGTTAAATCAAGCTAAAAATGGGAAACAATCATTTTGGTTAGGAATACAGCTAAGGGCAAGAGGGCAGTCAACAGCCAAGTGGCAACTTAAGCACTGTGGAGAAGAGAGTAGGTGGGTAGTAAGGGAAAGAAGACAATAACAACAACAACGACAAAGGGAGGGGGAACAGGAAATAAAAAGGAAAGCAAAAGGCCAACAGAGACATTAAGAAATTGCTATCTACTTTGCAAGCATGCCAGGCACTGGCAACACGGTTCTCACACCTGAGAAGTAACGATCAGCAGGCTCAGGGTCCCTAATTTAACTTAGTTTGATCATTGAATCATTGTTTTCCCTCATCTTGAGAAGGTAAGAGAGAAAAAGGAAGGAAAAAAAATGAATACATATCTTTATACTTCTCTAATAGCATCACTATTTAGGGCATTTTTAAGTTCCAATCAATTTTTAGAATATGTATTGTAAATATAGATTCTCCCTGATGTAGAGTGGGGTTATATCCTGATAAACTCACCATAAGTTGAAAATACTGTAAGTGGAAAATGCATCTAATACATCTAGCTTACAAAACATGTTTAGCGACACAGTATGCTGTAAACTATCAGCTGTTTGCCCTTGTAACCAGGTGGCTAACTGGGAGCTGGGGCTTCCTGGCCATTGCTCAGCAGCTCAAGAATCATACTGCATATTGCTAGCCTAGGAAAAGATCAAAATTCTAAATTCAAGGTGCGATTTTTTTTTTCTTTTTTGAGGTACGATTTCTACTGAATGCATATCACTTTGTAATAAAGCTAAAACATCGTAGGTCAAACCATAAGTTGAAGACTATATAGCATGTACTTGAAGACCATCCATATAGCATGAAAAATTAAGATGGTATGCTGAGCCTCAAGTTTTTCATCCATAAAAGGATTCAATGACTTCTAAGTCCCTCTCCACTAATATTCTTTCACAACAGCTGAATAGTTTAAATTAGAAGATAATGCATAGGTTGTATCTAATTGGTAAATATATACTTGATCTAATTAACCAGGCCTAATTCTAATTAAACAGGAACTTTAGTTTTAAAGAAAAATGTTTACTATGTCTGGACTATTGACTTCTCCACTTTGGGGAAATATATATTATTTGGAAATATAATTGTCACTGTCTATATAGAAAATTGGTAAAGTATGCATGCATTTTACTTGCCCATTCATACAAACATACTTCAGAAATGCACTTATATTTAATAACAAAGTATGATTATGCACCAGTTATAAATGTGATAAAATCTAACTGATAAAATAATTCTGTAACTTTGAGTCTATTACATAAAAGCAATTTCCTTGTTTCAAAATGCTACCCAAGCCAGGCATGGTGGTGCACCCCTGTAATCCCAGTACTTGGGAGACTGAGACAGGAAGATCGCAGGTTCATGGCCAGCCTCAGCTATTTATTTTTTTTTTTTTGCAGGGGATTGAACCCAGGGGCATTCTACCTCCGAGCTATACCCCCAGCCCTATTTTTTATTCTTTATTTTGAAACCGAGTCTCACTAAGTTGCGGAGTGCCTCACTAGGTAGCTGAGGCTGGCCCCGAACCCGGATCCTCTGGTCTCAACCTCCCAAATGCTGGGATTACAAGCGTGCGCCACCACGCCCGGCTCAGCCTCAGCTATTTAATGAGGCCTTCTGCAACTTAGTGAGACCCTGTGTCAAAATAAAGAAAAAAAAAATAGGGCTGGGGGTGTAGCTCGGAGGTAGAAAGCTCCTGAGCTCAATCCCTGGTACCACCCCCCCAAAACAAAACAAAACAAAACAAAACAAAATGCTACCCAATAATTTAGACTTGCCTAAATTCTACTGTTTACCACCATTTGTTTATCAAATAGTTGGATATATTTTTATTTTTTCCAACAAATTTTCCGAAGAGGTTATCTAAAATTTGGATATCCCTTTTTTTGGGACAATAACTAGAAATACATTCTATTTTACATAAACAACAATTTATAACCTTCAATTAGTATAACCTTCATGTATAAACAGGAAGGCAAGAAGAATCTACAGGTAGAACAAGCTTATTTTTTAATTTAGTCAAAGTACTCCATTGTGTGTATATCCCAGCATTTATTGAAGAGCAAGTTTTTAAGATATTTTTATTTAGACATCAAATTGCTTCAAACTTCAGTCCACATCAAACTGTTTTTCCCATACCTAAATACATGCCAATGTGAATATTACTCAAATATGATCTATTCTTATTCATACTCTTTAAGTGGGATTATAAAAGGGAATTTTCTAAGTCTTACCTCAAGTAGAGCTGCTGCAGGATCACCCTGTAGGCTTTTTCCCAGTTTGTCAACCTCATCTAATAGGAACACTGGATTATTAACTCCAACAGTCTTCAAGCCATTGATTATGCGACCAGGCATACTGCCAACATAGGTGCGCCTATAAAAAGCAGGCAGCAAGTTTACAACTGTGAGATGTCAGGAGACAAGAAATCAAACTTCAGGACTAGGAAGAAGCAATATCATTGTAATGCACCAAAGAGCTGCCACACATTTAAAAGGCACTATGATACATCACCAAGTTAGTATATTCAATTCATTTTGTCTTGTTTTTTGAGAGAGAGAGAGAGAGAGAGAGAGAGAGAGAGAAAGAGAGAGTGAGAGAGAGAGTGTGTTTTACTGGGAATTGAACTGTTTTTATTTTGAAACAGGGTCTCACTAAGTTGATAAGGGCCTTGTTAAGTTGTTGGGTCTAGCCTTAAACCTTCTGTCTCAGCCTCCAGAGTACTAGGATTACAGGCATGTGCCACCACTCCCTGCTTAGATTCAATTCTTATTTTCTACTTAATTCTGGCTACAAGTTGCCCATGATATTGGAAGAACTGTATTTCATTTTGCCATTTAGTAAAATGAAAAAACACTACACTTAAGTTACACAGTTATAGCTTTACTCTAAAAATTCCAAAATGTCCCAAGGGCCATATGAATTCAATTCCCAAATTTTTCATGGTGTTCTGAGCATCCTCCTGCCCCAACACAACTACTATTTTACATACTTAAACAGCTGCCCCAAAGAGACTAAAATTGGTTCAAGGGGGCACTCATTCAAAAAGTAGATAAAAAAAGAAGGAAAAAACCCCAAAACTCCAAGTTATTTTCAAAAGCAATAACCTTCTATTAATTGTAGTAAGCAGGCCTGAATTCAAAAGTATTTGTTGATTGATTGGTTGGTTGATTGATTGTGGTGCTGGGGATTGAACCCAGAAATGTTCTACCTCTAAGCTATACTTTCAGCCCTATTTTATATTTTATTTTGAAACAGGTTCTCACTAAGTTACCAGACTGGCCTCAAACCTATGACAAGTATTAGGATTACAGATGTGTGCCACCATGCCAAGCAAATCAAGAGTATTTATATTAAGATCCCATTATTTTGTTCTTTTAAATAAAACTATCCATCACATATGCACTAAACGGCATAATCAAATTCAGCCAGATATTTTGTTGAATATTAAATTGTTAGAACATGTATATTTGAACAAGTCATATACATAATTATGGCAGATGTAGAGTATATTAAGAAAAAAAAACAAATGTATTTACCAAGCTAAAAAAAGTGCCTGTTTTTTTGTTTTTGTTTTTTTTAAATAAAGCTGGCAAGACTTTAAGCAGCAATTTACTAATTTTAATTATACCTTGCTACCCAAGGCAAGCACCAAGCAAATGCTGTCTCTGAAAAGGCAGAAAATGCTGACGGCCTAGAAGAACACGTTCAATGGGAAGTGGACCGGCAGCAGTTATCTCATGACCCATACAAAGATGGTTCACAGAGCAGGCCTCAGTTCTGCCACATGACTGGTATAAAGTAGGACAGAACAAATAGTGACCTTTGAAAAGACAAGAAAGCCTTAAAAATATCGTGGGAATAACTTTCATCCAGAGCAAGAGACTAAGGCACTGGAACCAGATATAATAAACATTGTCCAGCTCTGTTAAGAAATGAGCACAAACAAGATTTCAGAATGGGATACAGAAAAGAGAGATGTGCCTTAATTTATTTTCCTTTCATTTTTTTGATAGGTAGACTTACCAGGTACTGACAAGTATAGACCTAGTCACGGAGAAACAATAATATTCTAGGCACCCTTTCTAAAAAAGTAGAAATTAGTCACTGCAAACAAGCAATTCCTCCTAAACTTCCTATTGCCTAAAGAAAAAGGTACAAACTTCTTTGTCTAGAAGTCAAGGCTCTTCCCAATTTCATTCCTTCCTAACTTGCTATTACTCTCTTGCTTCAACCATAATTAAGATCCTATATTACCCCTTAGGATTTTTTACCTTTGTTAGTATGGTGCCTTCCTGCCTGCCATGATATGGTTATGGTATAAGTATCCCTAAAGGGCCCATGTGGTAAAGGTTTGGATCCCAGGGTGAAGGTAGTATGAAGTGGTATCTCTTGGAAGGAACTGGGGGGAGGGGATGCCTTGAAAGGAATTAACCTATTTCTTATGGTTCTGAGTTATTTCTTTTGAGAGGGTTGCTATAAAAGGAACCAGTCTGAGAGTGCTCCTACCTGTTTGGGTTTTCAGCCTCTAAAACTGTGAGCTAAATAAAACCCCTTAGTATCTTGCCTCAAGTATTACATTAGGTATTTCATACAGTGACAAAAAAGTTGACTAATGTACTACTCCTACTCCCCCTGCTATGGAAAGTCCAACAGTTCTGAGAAAGCTTTCCTCACCACCTCTCATGAAGTGATCTCACCAATAAATGCCTCCTGCACTTACTGGCCCTGTAATTCATATGACGCTTACTTATGACCTAGTTTTTATTCGTGGGTACTATGAACCTCCTTTAGTAGCCAGTGAGCACTTGAGATGCTGGATGTAGATCTGTAACCTTGTCCTCCAGGAGATTCACCATGCAGGCACCCAAGGCATCTTTTTGTCACCACTGTTACAGTGATACAAGCCTTTGAATGCCATTCTGGAAAATTATTGGACCTTAGTTTCCTCACCTATAAAATGCATAGGTTACAGGAGGATTCTGATAGAACACACATAAAACACATAGCTTAGTGCTAAGCAGTCTACATAGTTTAAATTTTTTTATTTTTATTTTTATTTTTTTTGTTTTTATTTTTTTGCGGTACTGCGGATTGAACTCAGGGGCATTCTACCTCCGAGCTACACCCCCAGCCCTATTTTTTTATTCTTTATTTTGAAACCGAGTCTCACTAAGTTGCGGAGTGCCTCACTAGGTAGCTGAGGCTGGCCATGAACCCGGATCCTCCGGTCTCAGCCTCCCGAATGCTGGGATTACAAGCGTGCGCCACCACACCCGGCTCTAGTTTAAATTTTTAGATTATGAGCCAGGCATAATGGTACATGCCAATAACTCCACTATTTGGGAGGCTGAGACAAGGCTTTTCCTTTTCTCTCTTTTATTTTATTTTATGTGGTATTGGGGATTAAACCCAGGGGCCAATTTTATTTTTTATTTGGAAACAGGATCTCGCTAAATTGCTAAGGGCTCATTAAGTTGCTGAGGCTGGTCTCCAACCTGTGATCCTCCTGTCTCAGCTTCCCAATTACTGGGATTAAAAGTGTGCACCACCATACCTGGCTCAACAAGACTCTTTCAAATAAAAAACAAAAAGGGATGTGGGCATAACTCAGAGGTAGACAATTTTTTTTTAATTGTAAAGATTAGCTTTTTCATTTTCCAAAAACAGTCTGGTAAATGCTTAAAAAAACAAAAAAAAACTGTGGAGAATTACAATATCATCTATTTATAGCCAACTATTTTACTAGTTTGCAACATATCTAGATACCTTCAAATCTAATGTAATCAAAAATGCTGGTCAACCTGTTATGCTTGATGACATTTTTAAAATCAGGAATAAAATGCATCTCATCATTTTTTCCTGCTTATCTAATTAAAGGATTGATATTTACAAATAATTTGTAACATAAAAAGGTTTATGTGCCAGGCATAGTGGCACACACTTGTAATCCCAGTACTTGGGAGGCTGAGGCAGGAGGATCACAAGTTCACGTCCAGCCTCAGCTACTTAGTGAGGCCCTCTGCAATTTAGTGAGGCCCTGTTTCAAAATAAAGAATAAAAAATAGGGGTGGGGTGTAGCTTGGTGGTAGAATACCCCTGTCTCCAAATAGATTTTGAAATAAAAAATTTCACCTGACTTTAATAATTTAGAGGTGAGGTGAATAAAAATCCCAATAGCACAAAGGCAGGTTGCTATAGTGTTTAATGAAACATCTGAAACAGAAATGGTTAAGGAATAATTACCAACAAAGTGTATCTAAAATCAGGCTCAGTAGAATGAGTCACAAACTCTGATGCCTTTTACTTAGCAATAATCATGCATACATTTCTAAAAAGATTATACTTACAGATATTTTAGGCAATGGTGATCATAAGATAACCTCCTTTCCCAAAGGACTAAAAAAGTAAATTTTAATTTTCTTAGTACAGTCACACAAAAGTATACTCACTTGGAAAAAAAGCGGACAAATTTGATATGAAGTAAAGATTTAAAATAGAGATCTGTTTAAATCCAACAATGTTCATAAAAGTAATGAGATGCATGATAGTATACATTCTCTACCACTAGGCAGTAGACAAATACATTTTTTCACGATTCTGCCAAGTAAATTAATTAATAATGCTGAGATAGGATAAACATTTCAGAATGCAATTTAAAAATCAGCTTAAAGCCAGGTGTGGTGGCACATGCCTGTAATCCTTGCATTTGGGAGGCTGAGACAGGAGAGTCGCAGGTTTGAGGATAGCTTCAGCAACTAGTGAGACTCATATAAACCTAGCGAGACCCTGTTTCCAAATAAGAAATAAAATCAGGCTGGGGGTGTAGCTCGAAGGTAGAATGCCTCTAAGTTCAATTCCCAATACCACCAAAAAAAAAAAAAAAAATCAGCTAGAAGTATATAAAAGGTCATACTGATACGGTCCTCCTGTGAATTTGCAACTAAAATAACAAAGCTAAAGCTCACTGTGTGCCACACACTGAGTAATTTAAGCACATTTCCAACTGCTATAGAATAATCAATACCATTAGAGAAAGAAATAAGGACAAAGTACACCTATATGTCATGTGCTCATGACATTAATTCTTCATTAATTCCACAAACTCATTCTCTAAATCTTATCAAATACTTAAACAACACTATACTACAGATAAGAAAGAAGTCAACTAAAAAATATCAAGTATAAATCAAGTCACTTAAACAGGGAATACTTTCCAAAAACTATGCAGCTAAAATCAGAAGATTCTGGTCTTAGGTACAGTTTCTCCAAGTTTGGTCCAAGAGAAATGATGCCAATTTTGTTATGAAAGCTAATTACAGCCTCTAGTGGCAGATGTGAGAATAAAAAGGCTTAGGCAAAAATATCTTTTAAAATTGCCAGAAATCAATTGTCTGCTCTGATCTGCACATTCATTGCTTATTTATTAAAACACTGGACTGATTTTTATTTTATACACAATTCTAAGAGAAGAATAAAATAAAAAGTAAACATTTCTTATAGAAAAAATTATAAAATAATTTCCTATCCTCACCTAAGGTCAGAAATCCCTATAAATAAAGCAACTGGAAAATAATATGTTAAAAAATGCATCATATTCTTTATAATCAGTTCATGGTTTCTATATTTTTCTTTTTTCTTTTTTTTTTTGCAGTACTGGGGATTGAACTCAGGGCCATTCTACCTCCGAGCTATACCGCAGACCTATTTTTTATTCTTTATTTTGAAACCAAGTCTCACTAAGTTGCGGAGTGCCTCACTAGGTAGCTGAGGCTGGCCGTGAACCCGGATCCTCCGGTCTCAGCCTCCCGAATGCTGGGATTACAAGCGTGCGCCACCACGCCCGGCTCTCTATATTTTTCAATGTTGTACAAACACACTTTTTTTTTTGGTAGTACTGGGGATTGAACCCAGGGGCATTCTACCTCCATGTACACCCACCCTCAGCCCTATTTTTTATTCTTTATTTTGAAACAGGGTCTCACTAAGTTGTGGAGGGCCTCACTAAGTAGCTGAGGATGGCTGTGAACCTATGATCCTCCTGTTTCAGCCTCCTAAGTACTGGGATTACAAGAGTGCACCACCATGCCCAGCTCACAAAATTTTTTTTTTTAACTCTGTTGGGGATCAAAACAAGGGCCTCACACATTTTAGGCAAGCACTCTATTATTGAGCTATGCCCCCAGTCACCTGCCCCCCAATTTTTTAACATTACTAAAGGTATGTTTTCTCACAATCTGCAACTGCTATGAAACCTTTAAACCATGAAATATAGATTTAGGCTTTGCCAAGGCATCTTCTTATCAGGTCAACAAGAGAGACCAGAGAGAATAATGTAACAGACAAATCTGATTCTACTATTAATATATATTAGACAGTTCTTATAGTTTAATATATTTTTATATATTGAGCCCAAAATGGAAGGATAAACCTTATTATGTTAACCTTTTTCTTTATTACTCATAATACAAACCAGCTTTTTATAAAAATGAAGCTTGAACTACAAGCAGAACAAATGTGCTGACACAGATTCTTCCTCCTCCTCCTATCTGCCCTAGCTATTGCAGTTGTTTTTTTGTTTTGTTTTTCTTTTTTTTTTGCAGAACTGGGGATTGAACCTCCAAGCTACACACAACCCTAGCCCTATTTTTTATTCTTTATTTTGAAACAGGGTCTCACTCATTTGTGGAGGGCCTAAGTAGCTGAAGCTGGCCCCGAACCTGAGATTCTCCTGTCTCAGCCTCCCATATACTGGGATTACAAATGTGTACCACCAACTATGCCTGATTGCAGTTGTTTTTTTAAACTCTGAAGAGTTATGGGTCATTATTTAAGGAATACTACTGGGACATAAAGTAACTTACAATTACTTTCAAATGGGTTCCAGAAAAACTGAGGCCCAGACTAGCTACCCACTGTCATATACATATACACATTAATTTGGGTATACTATAATCATTACAGGCTCCGGGCTGGCAATTAAGTCTTGCAAATGTTCTTTCCATTCAAGATACCAAATAGCCCTTTAAAAGACCCTCACATAATTTACCTAGAAATCTTCTGACTTTGGCACTTCTACTTTTAGGCTCACAGAAGAAATGTAGTGCTAATGCCCCAAACTTCTCTCCAACTGAGTCCTTGTAAGATGCTATAAAACCATACCTGTCCCTCTTGAGATTTTACAAGTCCAGCACCATGGGACACCAAAAAAGGAAAAATTTCTATTCCTGTAAGCTACTGCAGGATTTATGAGTCTTGTTCAAAGTTTTAAAAACAAAAACCTGTTTAAGCTAATTTCCCCGATGCAATATATACCAGGAATCTTGTTCCTTTCCATTTTTGTGGGACTCTTTCCTTTTGGCTACAGGAATTTCTCTGCTAAACTAGGAACCTTAAAGATACCTAAAGACTTAATGGAGTCTTCAATAAAGTGGGGAAAAGGAGATGATGACCTTACACCTAAAGAGAAACAAGATGCTTGGTTTAGAGATGGTTTTGCTAAACATGTAGGAACAAAAGAAAGATGGACAGTAGTGGCATATAATCCTTATAGTAAGCAAATCCTTAGTTACTAATGGACAGGGTCACAGTCGTCAATATACTAAATTGTATGCTGTGTTCCAGGCTTTGCGCCATGAAGACTTTTCACAATGTTCTCTATATACTGACATGGTCTGTTACACATGGATTGGTTACCTGGTTTCCAGATTGGAATGCTAAACAGTAGATGGTCCAGGGTAAAGAGCTGTGGGGGGAAATACTGTGGCAATATTGTACAATATACTAACATATCAGTTTTCCATGTAAATGCCCACAGCAACCACAATACCAGTGAAAACCAGATGAATGGCTTTGTTGACCAGAAAACCAAAGTAGCCAGGATTGTCAATGTTCAACAACTCTGACAACAAGTTCGGCACAGTGGACCAAATATGTGAGCACATAAGAGAAAAGGCCATCTACAATCCTCGTGTTCCTGCTGCTGCAGTGTTAACCTGTTACCTGACTGTAAAGAATGCACCACGACTGAGGCCAGTTTCTCTCTGTCTCCTTTATATCAACAGTTAGGATGAGACTTGATCCCTGGCTAGGCAGGGCCAACACCCCTTGCCAGTTTGAAGCAGCTATAAAGAGATGAAACTTTGTCCCTCATCAACCCTTAAGATTAAAGGATTGAAGTCTGGGAGTGGGGAGGATGAGGTAGGATAGAAGAAAGAAAAAAAAAAAGAAAGAAAGAAAAAGAAAAAGGTAGAAAGATATCAAAGGAGAACGAGGGCCTGTTAGACCCAAAAGTTTCTGAGAATTTCCAAGTCCTTGCTCATTACCCTGAGCAATGCTGACAATCCTCAAGGAGTATTTGTTGACCAACAACAGGCCACACAGAGGGATAAACTCCTTGGGCACTTCTAGTCACCCTACCTTAAATAGTCTAAACAAAAGAACAATCTCCTTGGGCACTGCTGGCTGTCTGAACAGTTTAAACAAAATGTATACCTATGGATAAGACAATGAAGATGAGGACCTGGAAATGACAGGAACACCTAAATCATCTTGTGACTATGAAATGAGGTCATCCTCACATACTTTCTTATGAAACTCCCCTATAAAAGAAGAGCCTGGCACTCTCAAAGAGTCTCTCTCACTTTTGGGGGTAGGGGGCACAATCTCCTTTAATGTATATTTCTTACTTCCTAAATTAATCTGTCTCTGAAAAAAGAGAAGAAAAACTGACATAATATTATGCTTTGGCTTTTGGCAGGCTCTAGTCAGTAAAAAGGAAAGCGGAATCAGAGATTAAGCTGAGAAATCTGCTTTACCTGTGCCCTCGAATGTCAGACTGATCACACACTCCTCCAAGTGCAATCCTGTGGAACTCTCGACCTAGAGTCTTGGCCACCGATCTTCCCACGCTTGTTTTACCAACTCCAGGAGGACCAACGAAACAAAGAATTGGGCCCTTCAGGTTGTTTTTCAGCTGCCTGACCGCCAAGTATTCCAGAACTCTTCTTTTCAATTTTTCCATGGCATAATGGTCATTATCCAGGAGAATCCGGGCTGCTCGGATGTCTAGGCGGTCTGTCAACCCACAGAAATAATAGAAGCATATGGAATTTTTATTTATGTGGTACTGGAGATTGAACCCAGAGGCATTCTACCTCCAAACTATACCCCCAGCCTAATTTTATATCTTATTAGGAAATAGGGTCTCACTAGGTTGCTGAGAACCTCGCTAAGTTGCCAAGGCTGACTTTGAATCTGTGATTCCTCCTGCTTCAGCCTCTCAAGTAATGGGATTACAAGCGTGTGCCACCATGCCTAGCTTGGAATTTTTAAATGGGAGAACTCCTTTCTAGCTTAGCAAAGGTCAAAAATATTTTCTAGAAAAAAGATGTGATGCCGGGCGTGGTGGTGCACGCTTGTAATCCCAGTACTTGAGAGTCTGAGACAGGAAGATTGCAGGTTCGCTGCCAGCCTCAGCAATGTGTGAGATCCTCTGCAACTTAGTGAGACCCTGTTTCAAAATAAAGAATAAAAAAATTGGGCTGAGAGTGTAGCTGAGAAGTAGAAGGCCCTTGGGTTCCTCCTCAGTACCACACACACACAAAAGGTGGTAAGAACAGACTTGAATCTTTCTAAATGAGTCTTAAAGGAGACCTACACATGGTTTAGATCTTCTGCTTAAGATTTAGTGACTTTAGAGATAGTAGGCACAATTAAAAACCCAATGCTCATTTCATTTGAAATGATTTTCTAGGTACATGTTATTTCTTATGCAGACATAATTTCTATATCCTCTATTCGTGCTGACATTTGTTTCTTTAAAAAGTAGTTTACCTCATTACAATAATAATACATGTTCTTCCCAGAAAATCTGAAGAAACCAATAAAAAAAGGGAGAAAATAGTTACCCACAATCTTATGCCCCAAGAAATCATCATTATCTTCTTCACTTTGGTATGTTATTCCAGGCTGTGTGAAATGTCCACTTACTTACCTATTTTTGAAAATGGGAACTTATGGGGTCTTCTGTAAAATATTTTTTCATTTATTCAATTAAGCAATTTTCAGTGTCACATTTATTTTTCTAAAATTTTATGGGTATTTGATATTGTATTATTTAATTGTCTATATTCATTTAACTAATTCCCTATGCTAAGCATGTAAAATATTTACAAATATTTAGTCATAAAGAACACTTCATACTGTGTATCCTTGTAACTAATCTCTGCATGTCTATAATTATTTCCTTTCGCTAATCTTCTATAAATGGAAGTGCAATGTAAAAAAATAAAAAAGACATTTGAAGAACCACCTGATTTCCTTCCAGAAAAACTGTATACATTAAAGTATCATGAGAAGTATTTGGTTTAGACTGTTTCTAGAGCAAAGCTTTCATAAATTTATGAAATACTTTAGTCCTTAAAATATTCATAAATTAAATATCACGTCATGAAAGCCAAAATAAATTAACCAGCTGGGTGGCAGTTAGAGAATATTATATAGCTATACACTCATATTGACAGTGAAAGATGAGAGAACACACACACACACACACTTTCAGTTATTTGGAATTTACATAACCAAATAACCTAATAGAAAATGGCCTTAAATGTTAGTTTGATTCACAAGATAGTCTGTAAAAACCTAGTTAAGCAGCAATATATATAATTTAATCATAGTACTGTTGATTTTAGTCAGAATCCTGGGTGGATTTTCTAAAGGGAAGAATGAAATTGTTTCCTTCCTGACTTCAGAACACAACCAATATAACCGAAAGATAAAAAATGTCTCAGTAGTTGCACACTGCTAACCCTAGCACTAAAACCTACCACTGTAAACAAAAACTTCACACTAACGCCATCTTGTATAGCTCTAAAATTGGGAGCCTCAAATGATATTCCTGCCTCAGCCTTCCAAGTAGCTGGAATTACCATGCCTGGCTAAGTAATTTATTACCATTATCATTATCATTATTTTCATTCTGATGGTTGGTTGTTTGTCTGTTTGTGGTATTGGGGATTGAATCCAGAGGTATTCTACCTCAGAGCTATAACTCTAGCCCTATTCTTTTTTTTTTTTTTTTTTGCGGTACTGGGGGTTGAACTCTGGGGCATTCTATCTCCAAGCTATACCCCTAGCCCTATTTTTTTATTCTTTATTTTGAAACAGGGTCTCACTAAGTTGCGGAGGGCCTCACTAGGTAGCTGAGGCTGGCCGCAAACCCGGATCCTCTGGTCTCAGGCTCCCAAGTACTGGGATTACAAGCGTGCGTCATCACGCCCAGCTCTCTAGCCCTATTCTATATTTTATTTGGAAACAGAATTTCACTAAGTTGCTGAGGCTGGCATGAACCTACCATCCTCCTATCTCAGGCATGCACTACCACGCCCAGCCTGGTTTTTTTTTTTTTGTTTTTTTTTTTTGCGGTACTGGGGATTGAACCCAGGGGCATTTAACCTCTGGGCTACGCCCCCAGTCCTATTTTTATTCTTTTAGTTTGAAACAGGGTGTCACTAAGTTGTAGAGGGCTTCACTAAGTAGCTGAGGCTGGCCGCGAACCCGGATCCTCTGGTCTCAGGCTCCCAAGTACTGGGATTACAAGAGTGCACCATCACGCCCGGCTCTGGTTATTCTTTTTAATGACTCAGAATACATGCTTCCTATTTTGAATAGGACTTCTGGTTAGAATTATGAATGACATTTTCAAGGTTCTATAACCATACTCACAACAGTTACTTAGATATAATAATGGTTTAAGAGCTCAACTTGACTCCTTTTATATCACAATTTACCCTTCTTCAGTTTTTTGTTGAAATGCTAAAGAATGAGAAGTATTTTCATGATGAGTACTTGAGTGCTAAACATTTCTAATGTTGACATACATAGAATTTTAGAGTCCCAAGAAGTGATTCCCTTCAAATAGAAGGGATATATAAATGTGAAATAAAGTTACCACCCTAGTTCATAATGGCTATTTATTTATTTTGCAGTACTGGGGATTAAACCCAGGGGCATTCTACCTCTGAGCTACACCCTTGGCCCTATTTTTTATTCTTTATTTTTGAAACAGGGTCTCACTAAGTTGCAGAGGGCCTCACTAAGTAACTGAAGCTGGCCACAAATCTGCAATCCTCCTTTCTCAGCCTCCCAAGTACTGGGATTGCAAGTATGCATCACCATGCCCAGCTGTGGCTTTATTTTTAAAATCCAAAAAAAAAAATTGGAAACAACTCAAATGTTCATCAATAGGTGAATGTAGATAAACAAATTATGATGTAGTCATATAATAAAATATAACTCCATCAATAAAAAGAAATTACTAACGTAGCAAAATGGATGAACATCAAAATATAATTAGAAATCAGAAGAAAGGATGTATACTAGATGATTTGATTACATTTATATAAAATTTTAGATTTTTTTTTTTCCCGATACTGGGGATTGAACCTGGGGCCTTCTACCTCAGAGCTACACCTCCAGCCCTCTTTTTTATTCTTTATTTTGAAATAGGGTCTCACTAAGTTGTGGAAGGCCTCATTGAGTAGCTGACGCTGGCCTTGAACCTGTGATCCTCCTGTGTCAGCTTCCCAGTACTGGGATCACAAGCATGCACCACCACACCTGGCAAGTTTTAGAAATTATGAATTAATCTATAATGGTTGGTTGGGGACTAGGAGGCAAGGAGGAAAGGAAGAGAGGAAGAAAAGATTACAAAAGAGCTTGAGGAAGGTTTTCAGAGGAAGGCTTTTATTTTTATTTTTTATTTTATTATTTTTTTTTGCGGTACTAGGGATTAAACTCAGGGGCGTTCTACCTCCGAGCTACACCCCCAGCCCTATTTTTTATTCTTTATTTTGAAACCGGGTCTCACTAAGTTGCGGAGTGTCTCACTAGGTAGCTGAGGCTGGCCGCGAACCCGGATCCTCCGGTCTCAGCCTCCCAAATGCTGGGATTACAAGCGTGCGCCACCACGCCCGGCAGAGGAAGGTTTTTAGGTGTTCATTATCTTATGGTGATAGTATCATATATCAGAACTTATCAAAATGTACACCTTACACAAGTGTAGTTTGCTGTATGTCAATTATATCTCAATAAAGCTGGAAAATAAAGAAAAACATCACCAATATTGCTTTGAAAGGATTCCTTTTACAACTCATCAGGGCACCCTGATTTAATCTAG
Organism: Graphiurus murinus; assembly: GCA_004027655.1. NCBI lineage: Eukaryota > Metazoa > Chordata > Mammalia > Rodentia > Gliridae > Graphiurus > Graphiurus murinus. The sequence goes on from PVLC010014980.1 coordinate 23,084, forward strand.
TGAAAAGGTAGATTCCCAGAATAACCCTGGCATAGTTAATTTAACACAAATATGTTTCATCCTGGGCTCTCTTTGAGACAAAACAAAATAACAAACATTCTCAATGTCAGAAATGATGGGTCTTCTGTAGGTTAATCAGCAGCTCATTCTCTTCCTCCTTCCAGCAAGCAAGCAAGTTATGTTTTGATTTGGGTTTTTTTCCCAGTACTAGGGATTGAACCTTTTTTATATTTTATTTTGAGATAGGGTCTCACTAAGTTGTCCAGGCTGACCTCAAACTAGCAATCCTTCTGCCTCAGCCTCCCAAGTAGGTAGGACCACGTAAGGTGTATGCCACTGTACTCGAATAAATATAACTACAAATGAAAGAGTAGACATCAAGCTGGGCATGGTGGCGCAGGCTTCTAATCCCAGTACTTGGGAGGCTGAGACTGGAGGATTGCAGGTTGAGGCCAGCCTCAGCTACTTAGTGAGGCTCTCTGCAACTTAGTGAGACCCTGTTTCAAAATGAAGAATAAAAAATAGGACTGGGGGTGTAGCTCAGAGGTAGAATGCCCCTGGGTTCAAGCTCCAGTACCACAAAAAAAAAAAAAAAAAAAAAAAAAAAAAAAAAAAAAAAAAAAAAAAGAAAGAGTAGACATCAGAAATGATACAGCAGAAGCCGGGCCTGGTGGCGCACGCTTGTAATCCCAACATTCAGGAGGCTGAGACCGGAGGATCCGGGTTCGCGGCCAGCCTCAGCTACCTAGTGAGGCATTCCGAAACTTAGTGAGACTCGGTTTCAAAATAAAGAATAAAAAAAAAAAACAGGGCTGGGGGTTTAGCTCGGAGGTAGAATGTCCCTGAGTTCAATCCCCAGTACCGCAACAAAAAGAAAAAAAAAAAAAAAAAAAGAAATGATACAGCAGAAATACAAAGAACCAAAAGAGACTCCTAAATAATCTAGGATTCTTAGAAACATACAACCAAGACTGAATCAAGAAACTGAAAATCTGAATAGAACAATAGCATATAGAGAGATTGAATTGGTAATCAAAATCAGTTGACAGGCCCAGGACCATTTGGTTTCCTTGGTGAATAGTGCCAGATATTTAAAGAACAATTAGCACCAATCCTTCTCAAAAATGGAGAAAGAACATTCCAAAGTTAATTTATGAGGATAGCACTAGTAACACCAAAGCCAGACAAGAAAATTATAGGCCGATATCCTTGATGAATACAGATACAACATTTTCAACAAAGTACTTGTAGATTGAATGCGACATCACATTAAAAGAGTCATACACCATGATCACATGGGATTTATCACTGACACTGGAAGGATTGTTTAATATGCACAATCAATATATGTGATACACTATATTTACAAAATGAAGGATAAAAACCATATAATCATCTCAATAGATGCAGAAAAGTCATTTGACAAAATTCAACTGAGAACTATAAAACAATGATGAAAGAAATTAGACACAAGTAAATGGAAAGATAATTCCATGTTTAAAGACTGAAAGAATATTGTTAAAATGTCCAAAGCAAACTACAGATTCAGTGTAATCCATGTCAAAATTCCAATATTATTTTTCACAAAAATTTAAAAAACACTAAAATTCACAGGGAAGTACCAAATACCCTAAATGGCCAAAGAAATCTTGTGCAAGGAGAACAAAGCTGGAGGTATCATACTACCTGACATCAAATTATAAGGTACAGTAATTTTAAAAAAGCATGGTTCTGGCATAAAAGGAGACATACAGACCAATGGAACAGGATGAAGAACCCAGATATAAACCTACACATAGATGGTCAACCAATTTTCAACAAGGACACCGAGAATGCACAATAAAGGATAGTCTCTTCAAATAAATGGTGTTAGGAAAACTGGATAGAACATGCAAAAGAATGAAATTTTACCCTATTTTACATCTTTCACAAAAATCAACCCAAAAGTAGATGAAAGATTTAAACATAAAACCTGGAATCATAAAACTCGTAGAAGAAAACATGGAAAAAGCTTCTTGACATTGATCTTGGCAATGATATTTTTGGACATGACATCAGAAGCAAGGCAATGAGAACAAAGATAAATGAACCAGACTTCATTAATTAAAAAGCTTTTGTAAACAAAGGAAACAACCAACAAAATAAAAAGGCAACCCACAGAATGGGAGAAAATATTTGCAAACCATGTATCTGATAAGTTAATATCCAAAATACACAATGAATTCATACAAATGAGTAGCAAACACCAGATAGCCTGCAGGCGTGGTGGCACACACTTGTAATCGCAGTACGTGGGAGGCCGAGAAAGAAGGATCACAGGTTCGAGGACAGCCTCAGAAAGTAGTGAGACTCATAAATCTAGAGAGACCTTGTTTCAAAACAAAAACAGGGCTGGGGATGTAGCTCAGAGGTAGAATGCCCCTGGATTTCATCTCCAGTACCACAAACAAAACAAAACAAAAAACCAAATAGCCTGAGTAAAAAAAAAAAAAATGGGTCAAGGACCTGAATAGATATTTCTCCAAAAAAGACATACAATAGTCAGCACGTATATGAAAAGGCACTCAACATCACTAATCATCAGAGGAATGAACATTAAAACCACAGTGAGGAGCTGGGGATGTAATTTAGTGGTAGAGCACTTGCCTAGAACATGTAAGCCCCTGGGTTCCATCCCTAGAACCAAAACAAACCACAAAGAACACCACACACCTGCTAGGATGACGATTAAAAAAACAAATCATAACAAGTGATGGTGAGAATATGGAGAAAATGGACCCCTTGTACACTGTTGGTGCAAATGTAAATTAGTAAAGCCATTATGAAAACAGTATGGAGGCTCCTCAAAAGTTAAAAATAGAACTAGCATATGATCCAGGAATCTCACTAATGGGTCTATATCCAAAGGAATTGAAATCAGGATCTGGAAGAGATCTGTACTCCTGACATGTTTACTCTAATATTATTTACAAGAGCCAAGACATGGAAACTATCTAAATGTCCAGTGAGATTGAATGGATAAAGAAAATGTGGTATACACATACAATGGAATATTATGCATTCTTTTTTATTTTTTGCGGTACTGGGGATTGAGCTCAGGGGCATTCTACCTCCGAGCTATACCCCCAGCCCTATTTTTTATTCTTTATTTTGAAACAGGGTCTCACTAAGTTGCAGAGTGCCTCACTAGGTAGCTGAGGCTGGCCGCGAACCCGAATCCTCCAGTCTCAGCCTCCCAAATGCTGGGATTACAAGTGTGTGTCACCATGCCCGGCGCATTCTTAAAATATACAGGAAAGCTTGTCATTTTTAACAACATAGACCCACAAGATATGACAAAATAAGCCAGACACAGAAAGACAAATACCATAGAATTGTACTTATATATGAAATTTAAAATTATCAAACTCATAGAAACAGAAAGTAGAATAGTGGTTGCCAGAGGCTAGAAGAAGGAGAAAATTGGGTGATGATCAGTTATACAAGTTCAGCAAGTTCTAGGGATCTGCTATACAGCATAGTGCCTATATCTAACACTACTGTTTTATATTCTTAAAATATCCTGAGCCGGACATGGTGGCGCACCCTTGTAATCCCAGCGTTCGGGAGGCTGAGACCGGAGGATCCGGGTTCGCGGCCAGCCTCAGTTAACTAGTGAGGCACTCTGCAACTTAGTGAGACCCTGTTTCAAAATAAAGAATAAAAAATAGGGCTGGGGGTATAGTTCGGAGGTAGAATGCCCCTGAGCTCATTCCCCAGTGCCGCAAAAAATAAATAAATAAATAAAAATTAAAAAATAAAGAATAAAACATAGGGCTGGGAGTATAGCTCGGAGGTAGAATGTCCCTGGGTTCAATCCCTAGTACCGTAAAAAAAAAAATGCTGAGATTTCATGTCACGTGTTCTTAGTATCATCACCATCATAGACACACACAAAAGAGCCAATTATAATAATACAATGAGCAGAAGGAAACTTTGGGAGGTGATGGATATATTTATGGTTTTGATGGTGGTGATGGTTTCATTGGTTATTCCTATTCTAAAACTCATCAAGATGTAACATTAAATAGGCATAACAGCTTTTTATATGCCAATCACACTCATTAAAATGGTTTCTAAAAGTTAAAGGAACTAATTTAACAGTAAGATGGCAGAAAAAATCTGAATGAGAATCTGTAAGAACTTTTTGAGTGACAAATAGGCTGGAAACAAGGTGTTATTTTATTGGCTCACCAGTTGTACTTTTGTTCCAAGGAAGTTCCACCATAAGTTCCAAATAATTCCTAGTCAGAGCATATTCTGGCATTGACTGAGGCATTTTTTTGAGTCTGTGGAGAAAGAATATACCGCAAACATGTTCAATAACAGAATAATTCTATAACAGGAAAATCATGCATGTCTCCCTTTCTTTGTGAGATGTATCATGCATACTTAACAAGTCTACAGATGTTTCTTAATACCAAATTAATAAAAATTTTATTTTGACCTGTAATATAAAAGAAAAAATGGTGTTCTATTTGATCCTGAGGTCACCCAGAAACTGCAATCAACCATGTAGCCTATTTTGTCATCAAGGTTTTCCTATACTTTATCTTATACAAAGAGAAACTGAGAGTTCCTGCCCTCTGGAGTTCATAATCTGAAGAAAAAACAGTGACATGTGAAGAACACAATGATAACTGAACAAAAACTACATCTAAACAAAGAAGTATGGTCCATTCTTTTTTTGTGTGTGTAGTACTGGGGATTGAACCCAGCAGCATTCTACTTCTGAGCTATACCCCTACCCCTATTTTATTCTTTTATTTTCAAACAGGGTCTCACTAAGTTGCAGAGGGTCTCACAAGTTGCTCAGGCTGGCCGTGTGCCACAGCTCCTTAATAGCTGGATCTTGAGCAAGGATTGGTCCGCTGGAGTCCTGCAAGGCAAACGATTCCAAAAGAAGGAATGCGTGGCATATCCCACTTTGCATTATGTTATATTCTGGAAATTTGGGGTGCTTTGGGTTTTGTTTTCACATTAATTATAAAAGAAAATTTCTTAGAAACAAGAAGATGGATGGACGGATTATGATTCCTCAATATTAGCTGAAAAAAAAAACAGTGCCTCAAGACAACCCATAAGAAATTCATTAACCACATACAAAAATTAGTCAGGATTCGGGCTTTGCAAGCTTAGTTACTAAACAGCCTTATGTTCCCTCTCAGTACACAGGTATAGAAACAAAATAAATAAGCCAAAGAGATTTAGGTCTACTATTTTATCTATGAGTAAAGAAGGCTTTAAGACAGATAGTCTGCCACTTCCACCTTGTCTCCCTGGAACTTCACCAGATACATTAACTCTCTAGCTGCCTGAGACAAAGATAAGAATACTGCTTAAAGGAGCTAAACAAATAGTAAAGATTTAAACTAATGAATAGAGGCTATTCGTTAACCTTTAACACTGCTCTGTACTAAAAGAATCTTTATATACGTATTGTATTTTGTAACATTTACTGTTTTCTTAACCTCATTAAATGTCATGGGAAATGGCTTTTCTAGTTAAAGATGTACCTACTCAACCTTTACAAAAATAAGACTGTAAAAATTCCTGTTCTATATGCCTCACTGCAAAAAAGATAGTATAAAAAAACAGCTACCAACAAGCAATAAACAGATACACCTCTACACTGCATGTGGTATGAGCGTATTCTCACCACCTTGTCTCAATCCACACCTATTTTTTTTTTTTTTTTTTTTGCGGTACTGGGGATTGAACTCAGGGGCATTCTACCTCCGAGCTATATCCCCAGCCCTATTTTTTATACTTTATCTATTGAAGGACCCCGGACCCCACTGCCTGGAAGGCTGGACCCCCACAGCCGTGAACCTGTGATTCTCCTGTCTCAGTCTCCCAACTACTGGGATTACAAGCCTGCACCACCACACTCGGCTGTAAATAGTAGAAAGAGTAACAATACTTATAATGCCTGACATGAGAACATAAGTGAAAGAGGTATATCACTTCTCATGTGAGAAAAATATTAGTGCAAATGGTGTTGATTCAGGAACATTAAGAATGTTTTAGGCAGTGTGTGGTGGCACATGTCTGTAATCCCAGTACTTGGGAGGCTAAGACAAGAGGATTGCAGGTTCAAGGCCAGCCTCAGAAATTTAGCAAGTCTGTTTCAAAAAAAAAAAAAAAAAAAAAAAAAAAAAAAAAAAAAAGAAAGAGTTGGGGGCTTGGAGTGGAACTTGGAGGTAGAATGCTTGAGTTCAATCTCCAATCCAAAAAAAAAAAAAAAAAAAATTAGATTCTGCTGAGGAATGAAGGAAAAGGGAGTATTCCACATATCAAAAGTATAAGCCCAAGAGTTAGGAAAACCATGAAAGATTAAAAACTGGTAATGGAAAGATAAGATGAATAGGGTGGTCTATGAGACCAGAATAAAAAGAGAAACCAGAGAACACAGAACAAATGACTCAGCTTTCAGTTTGTGATCCAAAGCAGCAGAATCAAGTTTTTTGTGTGTGTGTGTGTGTGTGTGTGTGTGTGTGTGTGTGTGTGTGTGTGTGTTACTGGGGATTGAACTCAGGCACCACCACGCCTGGCCAGAATCAAGTTTTCATAAAGCTACAAAATTTTTTTTTTTTTGAACCCAAGGCATTTTACCTTCAAGCTATATACCCCCAGCCCTATTTTTCATTCTTTATTTTGAAACAGGGTCTCACTAAGTTGAGGAGGGCCTCACTAAGTAGCTGAGGATGACTGCAAACCTGCAATCCTCTTATCTCAGCCTCCTAAGTACTGGGATTACAAGTATGCACCATCATACCCAGCTATTATCTATAATTTGTAACATTGATACCTTCTGTAATTTACCTTTTTATTTCTTTGAGGCAAACTTTATGGGCCTGCTCTGGCATACTGGATGTTCTTATTTTCTTCTCTAGTATGACAATGTCATCATTATCTTCATCCTCATCCTCATCTTCTAAAGTACCTGGGATGTGTGTAATTCTCCTAAGCGGGCGAATTGCTATAACCTAAGAAGAAGAAAACCGTATGTCAAGAGAAATGGGAAATGAAGTATGCAGTTATAGGTAAGGTTATAACTGGTGATGAGTAAGTACTTTTATGGCTACAGTCTGTATCTTTTTCTTTCTTTCTTTTTTTTTTTTTTTTTGGTGGTGGTACAGGGGAATAAACCCAGGGGCACACTACTTCTAAGCTACACCCCTAGTCTTTTTTATTTATTTATTTTTTGCGGTACTGGGGGTTGAACCCAGGGACATTCTACCTCCGAGCTACATCTCCAGCCCTATTTTTATTCTTTATTTTGAAACAGGGTCTCACTAAGTAGCTGAGGCTGGCCGTGAACCCAGATCTTCTGGTTTCAGCCTCCCAAGTACTGGGATTACAAGCATATGCCACCACGCCTGGCTTATTTTTTGTTTTGAAACAAAGTCTCACTAGGTTGCTGAGAGTCTTGCTATATTATTGAGCCTGTTCTTGAACCTGCAATCCTCCTGTCTCAGCCTCCCAAGAGCTGGGATTACAGGTGTGTACCACCATAGCTAGCGCAGTCTGTATCTTATGTAAAGTTCAGAGTAATTAAAAGGTCCATATGTAGGCAGAAGAACTAAAAAGTAGACCAACATAAAGTGGACATGTTTCTCTGGAGCTTATAACACGTGTGTAAGAAAAATAATTCAAGGAACCATTTTCTAGAAATAATTAAAATACCTAGGAATTTCTTTCCTTGAGCTATTACTGCAGCTAGTATTTTTTCATGTATATTACAACTTACTATTTGATGACTGAATAAATTTCACTTTCCTTCTTACATTACAAAATCTCTCCCCAGCACCTTCAACTTTTCTACCCTTGGCTTTATTGACACTGTCTTCAAGACAGAAAAGTCTTCCTTCTTTCAAAATACCTTATATCAATGGTGGTCTCTTCCAGCTAACTGTTACAGTTTGCTCTCCTTCTGATGTTCTGCTTCTCCAACAACTGGCTTTGGCCTCTGTCCCATGGTGCTGAAATTGTTCTTTCAAACCCAACAACCATATCTTATGCCAAGTCAAATGTCTTTTATTCATGTTCTCTTCTCCAAGATCTCTCTGCCATATTTTAGAAGTACCTCATGTGCTCTTTGAAATGTTCGACTCATCAATATCACCATTCAACTCTAATCATTACTAGAGCAAGATGATATACTGGTATTCAATTTAAAAACCTCTAGAATTAATTTTTTAAACTGTGAAATTATCTATTAAATACATTTAAATACAAAAAATTAAAATATATATTACTCTTATTTTCACATAAATCATTAGCAAATAAATTTATTAAAATATTTTATCCCTTTCATAATAAAATATCTTAAATTATAAAATTATAAAGGTTTTTATAACTTATTCTACTGAAAATGGATTTTTAAGGGAGATTTTAAAAAGTACACCAATGATTTCATCATTGAGACAAAAGGACTTTTTAAATGTAATTTTCCCCTGACTGTTAGAATGGCACTTTTCAACTCTTAAGGGGATAACAAGAAGATAACTTTAGGCTAATTCTAAATATTATCCTCTAATTTCTTCGGTTTCAAACCATCTCTTATGTGATCATTTACTGGAGTACTTTGGAACAATTTTCTTTTTAGGTGATAGGCATCTTTACTGATTTAACTGCAGTTTTCTGTGACTCCCAATATAGAGTGTACACAGGTTTGACTTTCTGAAAAAAAATGAGTCACTGGTCAGAGCTTAAGCCAGAACTAATTCAGATTGCTGACATTTGTTTTAAGTATTATGGTGTCTTGGAATATTAAACGCCACATGGTAAGCTGGGCGTGGTGGCACATGCCTATAATCACAGTATTTGGGAGGCCGACACAGAGGGATCAGAGGTTCAAGGACAGCCTTAGCAACTAAGTGAGACCCTGTTTCAAAATAAAACAAGGCTGGAGGAAAAGCTCGGAGGTAGAATGCCCCTGGGTTCAATCCCAAGGCCATCAAAAAAAACAAAACCCACAAAAATGCCACATGGTAATCAATGGTGATGATGCCCTCTCTCCCAGGTCTAGTTTACTCACTGCCTCTTCTCCAGTCCCACCTGAGGCAGCCCTTCGCTTCTGCTCTTCTTCCTTCATAGTGCATTCTCTTGAAGGAACACTTCTGTGCTGGTCACCATCACATCTCTAACATTACTCTAAGCTACCATGTCAGAGATCTGGATCTTCACCTGCCTTCAGAGAACTGCCACTTTCACATTCTGTCCACATCAGATACATCCTTCTGATATTAACTCTGCCCAGACATAGAAATAGTAAACTCTAAAACTCAAGGTAGGTTTCATTTAGTATAATTATTTCATGATAACAGAGAAGAAAGGATTATTTAATAAGCACCATTAAACCATTAAGCCAAATAAAAAGCTATTTGGAGAAAAAGACAACTGCTGTCTTCACCTTGTTAACAGGGCAAAATTATGTTAATATGGGTTAAAGAGTTAAGTATTTAAAAAAAAAAATCAACTAAAGGAGCCGGGCATGGTGGCACACACTTGTAATTCCAGTACTTGGGAGGCTGAGCCTGGAGGATCCGGGTTGGAGGCCAGCCTCAGCTACTTAGTGGGGCCCTCTACAACTTAGTGAGACCCTGTTTCAAAATAAAGAATAAAAAATAGGACTGGGGGTCTAGCTCAGAGGTAGAATGCCCCCAGGTTCCATCCCCAATGCTGGAAAAAAAAAATTAAACTAAAGGAAAACTAAAAGGACTAGAGGACAAAGATTAAGCATAAAAGACAAGACTAAAAATTTGACTAAATGAAAATTGAAACTTTTTAAAGTTAAAAACAAGAGTCAACAAAATCCTAGCACAGCATACAGTCCTTTGTAGTATATTCTTTTTTTTTTTTTTTTGGTGGTACTGGGGATTGAACTCAGGGGCATTCTACCTCCAAGGTACAGCCCCAGCCCTATTTTTCATTCTTTATTTTGAAACAGGGTCTCACTAAGTTGTGGAGGGCCTCAATAGGTAGCTGAGGCTGGCCTTGAACCCAGATCCTCCGGTCTCAGACTCCCAAATGCTGGGATTACAAGTGTGTGCCACCACGCCCGGCTCTTTGTACTATATTCTTAAAATTACATGTAGTAAAAAAAATTTATACTCAAAAGATACTAATCATATTTACTTACTTTTAAAATAATGAAAAACCCAGGAAGAAATGTACAATCTCTGACAAAAAGGTCAATAGTTCACTAAATTATCTCTTTGGATTATTACTAAAACAAAAACAAAAAAAATGAGAAAATGCTAACATGTTTAAAAAAAATTTAGGCATGGAAAAGGATCTGATGAAAATACACCAAAATTTTATCAGTGACCATGAACTTTTCTCCTCTTCCTTTTTTTTTAGGACTGAGGGTATAACTTGGAGGTAGAATGCTTCTGAGTTCAATCCCCAATACAAATAAATTATTTATTTATTTATTTATTTATTTATTTATTTATTTATTTAGTGTGTATGTGTGGTACTGGGGACTGAACGCAGGGGCATTCTGCCTCTGAGCTATACCCAAGCCGTATTTATTTATTTATTTTCAGTACTGGGGATTGAACTCAGGGGCATTCTACCTCCGAGCTATACCCCCAGCCCTATTTTTTATTCTTTATTTTGAAACCGGGTCTCGCTAAGTTGCGGAGAGCCTCACTAAGTAGCTGAGGCTGGCCGCGAACCCGGATCCTCTGGTCTCAGCCTCCCAAATGCTGGGATTACAAGCATGCACCACCACGCCTGGCTTTTCTCCTCTTCTTTGTTCTTTATTTTCCCCAAGTTTTTTTCTCCCCTTAAGACAGGCTCTTGTCATGTTGCCCATACTGGCCTCCAACTCCTGGACTCAAAGGATCCTCCTGCCTCAGCCTCCCTAGTGGTTAAGACTACAGACACGCTCCTGGCTTTTGAATTTTTCTTTAAAAAAAAAAAAACAACTGAATCCCATATCACATAAAATCTGGAAAAAATAGAATAAAAGAAGTATTTACCCGCTTATCATCATCTTGCTTGGGTTTTCTGGTTTTTTGAAGCAATTTCAGGCCTTCAATTTGTCTGACAAGTAGTGGTATGGTCATCTTGAACCGCTCCTCCAGACTAACAGCATCTAAAATCTAGGAAATATGAATCATTTAATAGCACCTCTCTTTCACAGCCCTTTCTCCTCTGCAAATTCCAGGAGCTATGGGATAGGTATGCAGAGCCTGCCTCCATCATACACACCCTCCACCAAATCCAATCGGTAACCATAGCTATACCATGGCTAACACAACCAAATCAACTATATCAACCAGCAAGGTTGCTTGAAATAAATGGGAATCCTGGGAAATCCACAAAAGAAATCCTGGTTATTTATTTATTTATTTACTTATTTATTTTGTGGTACTGGGGATTGAACATAGGGTGTTCTACCTCCAAGGTATACCCCTCCACCCTATTTTATTTTTATTTTGAAACAAGGTCTTGCTAGGTTGATGAGAGTCTCACTACTTGCTGCGGCTGTCCTTGAACCTGCCCATCTTCCTGTCTCAGTCTCCCAACTTGGTCTTTCATTTATAAATGAAGCTACATGTTCCAAGAGCAAGAACCAAACACATGGTTGATGTCAACTCTTTCTATAAATTATTCTCTTAAAGCCTATATTTATTATTATTTTCTTAAAGTCTACATTTTAGGTCTCAACAAATTCTAGGTTCAAAATATTAAATTTTTACATATATGAGAGACTAAAAGAACTGTTAACCAATCTCTGAAATGATCTATTGGAAAGGTAGCCACTCTCATTCTCTCTTGACACTGTGCTTGCTAACTCTCACAGCCAGGTGACTTTAGCATTCCTACATTCCCCTGCTCCTACCAAACCGAATTCTGTGTCTACACTCAACTAGATTATATTAGTTATCCTTGCTATTATAATTGCTGCAATTAAGTATTAAGTAAGCTATAAAGAAAGAGTTGTTTAATGAAAACTAACAAGTATTCTAGGAAGATCCAATAAAACTATACAAATCCTAGTAAAATACTCTAATAATACTAAAAATATTCTATAAGAATAGGTATTCAAGAAATACTTGAGTTTTATAGCTTGAAGATTAAAGTCATGCAAAGTAGGATTTTATACTTGTATTGTTTTTTTTTTTTTTTTTTTTTCGCGGTACTGGGGATTGAACTCAGGGGCATTCTACCTCCGAGCTACACCCCCAGCCCTATTTTTTTATTCTTTATTTTGAAACCGAGTCTCACTAAGTTGCGGAGTGCCTCACTAGGTAGCTGAGGCTGGCCGCGAACTCGGATCCTCCGGTCTCAGCCTCTCGAATGCTGGGATTACAAGCGTGCGCCACCACGCCCGGCTTTGTATTGTTTTTAAAGTGCATTTATTTCTTTATTTTTATATAAGTTGTTTTGGGAGATACTGGGAATTGAACCCAAAGGCATTCTATCTCCTCCAACCTATACTCCCACCTCTTTTTAAAAATTTTTTTACTTTTGTGTGTGTGTGTGTGTGTGTGTGTGTGTGTGTGTGTGTATGTGCGTGCACGCTACTGGGGATCAAACCTGGGGCATTCTACCTCTGAGCTACACTCACAGCCCTAATTTATTTTTTATTTTGAAACAGAGTCTCGCTAAATTACTGAGGGTCTTGTTAAGTTGCTAAGGCTGGCCTTGAACTTGCAATCCTGTTTAAGCCTCCCAAGTACTTGGATTTCAGGCATCTTTTTTATTTTGAAACAGAGTTTCAGTAAGTTGCTAAGGCTAAACTCACAATCCTCCTGTCTCAGTCACCCAAGTACTAGGATTACAGGTGTGTGCCACCCTGCCTAGCTTTAAGTGTCTTTAAAGGTCCTTTCAAGCCAGGTGTGGTGGTGAACGCTTGTAATCCCAGTACTTAGGAGGCTGAGAAAAGAGGACCGCAGGTTTTTAGCCAGCCTCAGCTACTTAGGCTCTCCACAACTTGTGAGACCCTGTTTCAAGATAAAGAATGAAAAATGGGCTGGGGGTATAGCTCAGAGGTAGAATGCCCCTGAGTTCAATCCCTAGTGCTATACACACACAAAAAGTCCTTCCAGAGCCAGGTATGGTGGTGCACACCTGAGACAAGAGGATCACAGGTTCAAAGCGAGCCTCAGCAACTTAGCGTGACCCTGTTTCCAAATAAAAAATAAAATGCCCCTGGGTATAATCACTAGCACCAAAAAAAAAAAAAAAAAAAGCATCCTAGGAATTTATATAAGAAACTTTAAGATTTTAAGATGAATTCTAACAAAACAAGTCCATACCTAAGGAAAAGTCATGGCTCCACATGTTTAAAAAATAGTGAAGCAAATCATGTTTACGTATTTACATTAAACACTTACTTTTTTATGATTCTGCTTTAGCTTTATCTATAAATTTATTTCCAAAGAACTGCTTGTGTAAACAAAAATATAAAATAATCAATTATGAAAATCAATTTAAGCCAGGTGCAGTGGTACATGCCTATAATCCCAGTGACTGGGTAGACTGAGGCAAGAGAATCACAAATTTGTGGCCAACCTGGGCAACTCAGTGAGCCTCTGTCTCAAAATAAAAAATAAAAAGGGCTAGGAATATAGCTCAATGGTACAACATTCCTGGGGTTCAATCCGCAGTACCACACACACATAAAAAAAGTCACTTTAATTGTAAATCACTGTAACATTTCTTTGAGTTTCCAGTACTTTTTGCAGGTCAAAATTGAACTACTATCTACACCCAAATAAAAAGTGACACAGCAACTTTGTTTTTTTTTTTTTTTGCGGTACTGGGGATTGAACTCAAGGGCATTCTACCTCTGAGCTATACCCCCAGCCCTATTTTTTATTCTTTATTTTGAAACCGGGTCTCACTAAGTTGCGGAGTGCCTCACTAGGTAGCTGAGGCTGGCCGAGAACCCGGGATCCTCCAGTCTCAGCCTCCCAAATGCTGGGATTACAAGCGTTCGCCACCACGCCCGGCTTGACACAGCAACTTTGAATTTAACAAGTGAACACTGTACCTGGAGCTTCTCTTTGTTGCTTGTTCGGATAATTGAAGTCAGAATGTCTGGCAAAGCTTCCCTTGGAAGATTATCTAAAAGACGTCTTAATTTAGCAACTGCAGGAACAGACATATCCAACATTTCAACCAACTAGAAAGAAAAAGAAAAAAAGTCTTTTAGTGAAATCTAGCATTGTTTTTGGATTAAAAAAATCAGACTTCCATATAGGTTTAATGTCTGGGCCTCAGTATTTCTTTGTGAAAGATCACTGATTAATATAGTGTTGGCATTTTACAGATCTCTGAGGAAAGGAAGAAGTACTGTCAAAATATTAATCAGGGGTCAGGTATAAGAGGCCTACACAGAAGGATTTCAGGTTCAAAGCCAGCCCCAGCAACTCGGTGAGGCTCTCAGCACCTCAATGAGGCTCTCAGCAACCTAGCAAGACCCTGTTCACCAATAACAAATAAAATAGGTCTGGGGATGTAGCCCAGAGGTTGAAGGACCCTGGGTATCCCCAGTACCACAAAAAAACAAAAACCAAAAAACCCAATCACAGAATGAATAGCAAAAATGGCTAAAGAGTGCTTAATACTAATGTTTTTAAAAGGCTTTGTAAATTTGTACTATGACTTTATTTTAACTTTGTTTTGGGAAAAAATTCATTTATAACAAAATTATAAGAATGGTACAATGAACTCTTCCTATATATCCTTCTCCAAGATTCACCAATTCTTAACAGTTTGCAACATTTGCTTTTTCTCTGTGTGTGCGCACACACACACACACACACACACACACACACACACCCTTATTATTACTGAACACTTGCAAGTAAGTTGTAGAGATCATGACCCTTGTTCTCAAGAACAAGACATTCTCTTACATGATAACAATGTAATTATTAGATTCTGGATATTTAACATAATTGATGCTGTTATGATAATCAAATCATAGTTTGATTTTTAGTATAACATTTAGATTAATCAGAATTTGATCACTGACATTTTCAGGAAAAAAAAAAAAAAAAAA
>PVLC010014981.1:0-37583 GCA_004027655.1 Graphiurus murinus
TCCTTTGCCCATTTTTTGATTGGGTTAAACTTTGCAAATTTGTATTTGAATCAAATACCTGAACCTGCACTATTAAATAAAAAAAGGAAATAATGGAACAAAAAGACTAAATATGGAAACACATTTCAAAGCAACTACTCAAAAGTCTATATAATATTTCTTAATTCATGACACGGATTTATATAGGCAGGTATACTATATATGACTAAATATTGAGACTGTTTCTTACATATTACATGTTAATTTTTTTTTTCTTTCGGTACTGGAGATTGAACTCAGGGGCATTCTACCTCCGAGCTATACCCTCAGCCCTATTTTTTTTATTCTTTATTTTGAAACAGGGTCTCACTAAGTTGTAGAGTGCCTCACTAGGTAGCTGAGGCTTGCCGCGAACCTGTATCCTCCTGTCTCAGCCTCCCAAATGCTTACATGTTAATTTATATGTTAAGATTGGGGCAATGCAAGTATTTTTTATCTTCAAAAAGCAAAACATTTCTCTTTATTATTATAACTGAAGACTAATAAAATAACATATAGAATTAATAAGTTGTGGAGAACTGATTCATCATAATATATTACTTATTCTTATCATTTTTCTAGTCCTTAGCAGGTTAAGGGGTCTTTAGCCTAGTTAAGTTGGACTTATTTAAGCAGATCTTATAGAGATACCAATAATCTTATGGAAATATCAATAATCTTTCTAAAATTTTATTTTTAACTTTTAGTGATTTTCTTTATCTTCCTAGGTAGCCAGACAAGTTTTTTTCACATTGTAAAGTATAGCATTTATAGATAGGAAGAACTTCAGAATCTTTTTTAACTTTGAGACAATGAGTTAGTAAGTAGAAACATGTCACAACACTTTGCAAACGGAGTAAAATATTGCTATTTCCATTTAATTTTATGTCTATGTTGGTCTTAAGATAGTACACCTCTCTTTTCTCAACTAACTATCATTCTGTGAAACCCACTGAAGCAAAATTTCATTGTCCGGGTTCCTTCACCTGTAGAAAATATAGCTTCCACAAATGTTACAGTCAATGTCTCAGTGCAATGATAAAGCAAAGTTTCAAAAGTTCTTTTCAGTTTTTTTTGTTGTTGTTCAGCTCTTTCCCTCTAGCAGATTTCATGCAAAATATTTTAATAGTCCTCTCATTAATACTAATCTTTTTTTTTTGATGCTCAAAAATTCTTAAGAATGTCACAACTGTGTTTCTATTTGAGATTTTCCTCTTCTTGCCTAGACAAATTAAATGATTATTCCTTCTCATCTTAACAATTAGTCTCTGCTGTCATGTATTATATACTTTAGGAATTCCACAAAGGATTTGGATTAAAAGTAGATTCCAATTTCTATATTGTAATTCTTTATTAAATATTTCTGTTCATCACATTTAATTTTGGATATAACAAACATATGCTTATAGATACTCACAATAACCTTAAAATAACACATTATGTTTTAATATTTAAATATATAAAGCTGGACTTGGTGGTATATGCTCATAATTCCAGTCCTTGGAAGGCTAAGAAAGGAGGACCACAGGTTTACAGCTAGCCTCAACAATTTATTGAGGCCCTCTGGGACTTGAAAAGGCCCTCTTTCAAAGTAAAAACCCTTGGGTTCCATCCTCAGTACAAATAAATAAATAAATAAATATTTAGATTTTAACTACACATAAAATGACCTGATAGTGCAGACATGCTTATTACAACTACATTGGAAGCAGTATTGTTTACACAATTAAACTAGAATAATAATTTCATAAAGAAACTCCAAGATTTTCTTTTTGCCTTTCATTGTATTAAAGCAAGAGAAATTTAGCAAAAAGGCCAAGTCATTGCAATGCCTAAAATTAGGTATTATCAGGTGAAGTGTCAGTGGTAAATTCCCAATTTCATATTAAACTATTCATCCAAGAAGTAATTTTAGCATATTTAAGGAAAACATTTAATGTTCTGGTTATGTTCTTCTTGATTGCAGGTAGTTCTTTAATTCTTTTTGAATTTGTGTTCATGTGAACATATGTGTGTGTGTAGTTAAGAATATTCAAAATGATATGGAACTTTGCTTCTACTTGAGTCACCCTGCAGTAGAGTGTAAGTGAATCGAACCAGTTATTTCCTCAGGCTTCTTTGCCTCCAGCAGGTATACAGAAAAACACCCATCTGATTAGTAAGTGAATTGTCCTGCAAGCCAAGTTTCACAGTTGCAATGATGTTATCAAATTCTCCAGCATCTTGCTTAAGAATCGAGAGCAGGTAGTTTATAATTTGGAAATAAAATATTTAATAAATGAACTTGACTGTGTACATAATTTATGACATGTGGTTTAGTATAATCTTTTATAAATAAACCAGTGACCCAAAACTAAGAAGAAATGTAATATTTTATTAATTACAGAATGAAGTGTGAGGTTGTTGATTCACATGCCCTACTTTTCTCAGATTCATTTTAATGTCTTACAGACTAATTTAATATATACAATTAACAGGAAAGCTGGATTTTTATTATTACCAAAACTGTATCAATTTTCTATTTCAAGAAATGAAAAGAATTATCACTACATCAATATTAAATTTACATATCAATATTCTCAAAGTAAATATCTATCATATATAAAAATAAAATGTCAACCTGAGTTGCACATAATTTAGCCCACAGAGAAATAACATTTTAAAATTTGTAATGGTAGGATTTATTTTCATATTCAGTATGAGATAGACACACTGCTGCATATGTATATATAAATTTTTCTTAGTCTTATTGGATTATGTAAATTTCTTTTAATTGAATGCACATGTTCTATTATAGTATTATTAATTGCATGCATTGTATTAATAAAAACATTCAGACTTAAGGTTCCGGTGTTAGCTGATGCTATTACAGAATATAAATGGTGGTTCTTAAATTTTGGCAAGCAATCATTTTTGCTATGATGGTCAATTGCTTATTTCAATAGAATCTCTATCTGATGTTACCTGTATGATAATTAGGGGGTGAAGTCAATGTTAAAATTAGAAAGAAATGATTCTATAAGTGGAGTGGTATTTTAATGATATTTTGTTCTAATTTTAAGGATGTCATATTTCATGTAATTGTACTGTGCTAGTTAATTTATTGAATCACAGGTCTGTACCCACATGTTACTACTTGCAGTGCAATGATACAGCTTAGCTCTCTGAACATGTTTTTGTGTGTTAGCTGATGCAATGCTATACCCACAGTAGAAAGTATTGGAGGGTCATTAAATCAGCAGAAGAGGCTCCTCTTGTTGGTTCTTTTATGCTTCTGTTTCTCTCTCTCTCTCTCTCTCTCTCTCTCTCTCTCTCTCTCTCTCTCTCTCTCTCTCTTTTTTTTTTTTTTTTTTTTTTTTTTTTTTTTTTTTTTTTTTCAAATTATTCATGTTAATTATATCAGCACGCCAGATACTCCTGCCTTGCTTGTTTGCCCAATCCTGTGGTACCTCCATGGATTTCCCTGTACAGTATGTGATGGCAAGACTTTCCAAGAACCTTTTCTGTTGGTTTATCCTTAGCCTCTGGTTCCTCCCTATATTTTCTATTCTTGTATTCATTATGTTCTTTCTACTTCTTCATTCAATATCTACTTATTAGTTAATAATAATCTGTATTGAATTGTCCCTTGATTGCCCCTGAATAATAAATGTACCAATATAGAAAAACATTTAAATTTGGCATTATACTCTTTCCATGCCAGGGAAAGATCAGATCATTAGAAAATAATTAAAACTTGTATTTTCACTCTTCTCTTTTTTGCTCTCTGCTTTATGATCACATACTTGATAGGAACCAGATTGCTTTTGAGCTCTGAATATGCTGTTTTACTGTTTTAAAACATTGACCAGCTCCTTTTTTTGGTGTCTTTTCTTTCTAGTCTTAAATATATAGGTTTAATAAAAATGCAATTGTGCAGGTATGATGGCACACATCTGTAACCCCTGTACTTGGGAGACTGAGACAAGAGGATTGCAGAGTTAAAGTCAGTCTCAACAACTTAGTGAGATCCTCAGCAACTAAGTTAGATCTTGTTTTAAAATAAAACAGGGCTGCTAGGAGTATAGCTCAGAGATAGAACATACCTGGGGTCCATCCCCAATAATACACATACACATACACACACCTACAATGCATTTATGGCTATGTTTCTGTGTATACATATTCTTTTAACTTTGGGAAAAAATAACTAGTTTCAGCAAAATAAGTGCTTTTCATCCCAAAGAGAATTTTCTATTATAAGCAATTGTCTTAGAAAACCGATCTTTTACATTTTTTAAACTGTTAAATCTATTTCATTTTGATTTTCTGGAAGCTCATTAATAAAGAAAGAATCTTTAAAAATCAGGTAATAGTTCAAGATGCTATTTTGGGAAACTGGAGGTGGATTTGTGCTTTTAAATTTTATAATCAGGCCTTGCTTTGAAAACTTAATGATGGATTTAATTAATGTTAAACATAGTATGCAATAAAGTTTGCCAAACCACAAGACTATACAGGATTAAATGGGTGTTTGACACAGGTTCCAAAGTTGAGAAGCCTTGTAAAATTTTGATTGAGAAATAATGTACCATAATCCTCAAATCATTACTAATCTACAATGTTGAGAATCATGTAACATTAAAATTGACAGCTACAACAAATCTTTTTATAAAAAATATACTAACATATTCAATTATCATAACACCCTCTTAAAGAGAAATAACTAGTTTATTCATTTTATGGGCATATAAGTACAGATATAAAATATAAGCAGTATGCCAGAGATCACGCACTTCAATGGTGAGAAACATAATCTAAATCAAGTTATTTGAAATTACAGTTCATATTCTTTATATTCCACTTGTTCTGAAAATCAAGTCAGTTCATCTATTTAATTTTTTTTTTTTTTGTGTGTGTGTGTGTGTGTGTGTACTGGAGATTAAACTCAGGGGCATTCTACCTCTGAGCTACACCCCCAGACCTATTTTTCATTCTTTATTTTGAAACAGGGTCTCACTAAGTTGTAGAGTGCCTCAGTAAGTAGCTGCGGCTAGCCGCGAACCCTGATCCTCCTGTCTCAGCCTCCCAAGTACTGGGATTACAAGCTTGTGCCACCACACCTGGCACATTCATCTATTAAATTTAATTCGTAGTCACCCATAAAACAATTTTTAGAAAGAGTACTTTACATTTTCAGTATTATATCTCTATTTTATCACCTGTTTTTGTATTAATTAAATAATATATTGTTAATAAGGTAATTTTTGCAACTAAATAGTAAATATGCAGAAAATAGAAGATCAAATACGTTTGTGTATGACAACAAAATACTTTACTATAAACAAAATGTAATTATAAATTTATTAAACTCAAGACATGTGTGTTACAGCTGATTCAAATTATTCATGAAAATTATGTTCTACACAGTTGGCTGAACACTGGGATAGAAAATACTAAATAATTTCTCCCAGATAAAATGCAGCTTTAGGTTTCTGTGAAATTCTAATGTCAACATCTTGTCAACCAATCAATGCATAACTGTGTTTTATGTGTTTTTCTGTTTAAAGATATATTTTATACTGTTTATTGTTAATATTGAACTCTTGGCCAACAGCATTATAACTCATGCTTCAATGAGCTCATCTAATACACACATTTTTCCATAGACACATCACAGCCTTTTGAGCTTGGAGAAACTGGAAAGAACTTCAGCACTATGTGTAAGTTACTTTAAACAGCAAAATCACCAAATAGAAGTGCAAAAATGCAAAAAAAAATGCTAAATATACCTTGAAAGGGAATCTATTTAC
Source organism: Graphiurus murinus (assembly GCA_004027655.1). Taxonomy (NCBI): domain Eukaryota; kingdom Metazoa; phylum Chordata; class Mammalia; order Rodentia; family Gliridae; genus Graphiurus; species Graphiurus murinus. The sequence continues at coordinate 5,811 of PVLC010014981.1, forward strand.
AGTATAAAAGCTGAAACCAAAAGGCAGAGCACCCCTTTGACCTCAACTGGGAGCACATGTGTCGTGACAATAATTTCTCAGTGCTCTGCAATATGAATGCATGATTATGAAAGCACCATGAATATTGGTTTTGAAGTTATACATAAAAGACCACATGTCGTATAATTTGCAAATATGCAATCCACAAATACAAAGGATTTTTTTTATTGTGTTCCTGGGGATTGAACCCAGATGCATTGTACCTCTGAACTACACCCCAATCCAATCTTATTTTTTATTTGGAAGCAGGGTCTCACTAAGTTGCTGAAGCTGGCTTTGAACCTGTGATCCTCCTGTCTCAGCTTCCCAAATACTGGCATTAGAGGCATGTGCCACTACATCAGGCTTGGAAGATTTTTTTTTTATGTACATACACATTATCTACTTTGTAAAATGAGAACTTGTGTAAACCTACTTTGTGATGTCATATCCACATGATTGGTTAATAATAATTTTAGTAATCTTATGTGTATGAAAAGAAAAACTTTTATATCAATGTATAGATACCGTTGGTCTTTAAAAAGGAATCATGTTTTCCTTCATATGTGGAAGTTAGGGGAAAATTGGACACAGGAGGGACTCCAGACAAAGGAGGAGAAACTTTAATGGAGTAAAGGAGGGGACCTAACAGAGGGAGCAAGAGAGTGGAGGAGGAAGACTTCAATAGGGAAATACTTCAATGGACATGATATACATGCACAAACTTCCTCCCCTGGTCCCCTTCCACTATTCTTCTACTGAATGAGTGCAGGAAGGTGGGGATGAAGAGGAAGTGGTGTGGGAAGAAGGGAAGAACTCAGGGAGTTCTGTGTGCATGTATGCCTCTATTACCCTGAATTTCATCAGGATGTATAATTACAGTGCATTAATAATAGTAAAAAAGGAATCATGGAATTAATTAATAGAAATTACACTTTTTCTATTTTTGTTACAACCTACATAAGTAGAGTTCGATTAATTTCCTTAAAATGTTGAATGAGTTTTCATGTATTCAGAAAAGTTTTAGTTTATGAATGTCCACTAATTCGAGTGCTACCAAGTAGTGGAAATAAGATTAAAACTAAAAATGCAGTCCTTATCTTTTCTCATGTGCTTGGCTAAAACTACTTTCATCTAGTCTAATATGAAGCAAGATATGGGTTTAAAATTTCATAGGCTAGCCAGAAAGGCAAGGTATTAGAAGACAGGAGGCAGAAGCAGACAGGGAGCCTCAGAGAAAATCACTAACATGCACTTTCTGATTCTCTTTTCCTTTGCAGGTTTATGATTGGTGTTTTCACAGAAGGCTTTCAGACACATACTGAGAACTCTAATTAAGAGAGTTATCTCCATTTGTGCAGGCTCGAGGGGGCACTTCAATCAAGTAGAACCTGTTGAAGTGTGAATAGGAAGAACTGGGCTAGTGAGAGTGTCATCAGGAGAAATAAGTTGACTGTCGACCAAGAGCTATCACAGGACAACTTTACTTTGAAAAAAAAAAAAAAAAAAAAGGCCCCAATCTTGGACAGAGAATTGGGGTTAAAATCAGCATTTGCCAGCACATTGGAGTGAATTTGCTTCTCATGGGTAGCCTGACTTACTAGAACCTTCAGACGCTAATATATAAATTTACATATTCATTTTTAAATTTGAAATGAAAAAATTCCTATTCTCATCTGATTAATGTTTTCTCCATTGAAGAATTATTTATATTATAAGGGCATATTTTTCTTTCTTTCTGTTTAGTATACTTTTATTAGTGCATTATGGTCTCCCATCGTAATGTAAATCATGTCGATAGTGACTCACATGTATACAGCACTTGATGGGTTTTCCCCTGGCTCCAACTCCATCTCCTTCTTCTCCAAACAGGTTACTGAGATTGACATTGGTAATCTCACATATGTACATAAAGTCAATGCTAGTAAATCCTTCACTGATCCTCACTCTTCCCTCTCCTCCTTCTCTAGACCACCGTCTCTGGCTCCACTGAAGTTTCTCTCCATTATCTGGAGTCTCTCTCGTATCCCCATTACTCCCTAGGGTAGTAGAGAAAACATATGACCCTTCACTTTCTGTGACTGGCTAATCTTACTTAATGTTATGTCCTTCAGGTCTTTCCATTTCCCTGCAAATGACTAATCTTGTTCTTTATCGCTGAATAGGATTCAATTGTTTGGATATTCCATGATATCCATTCATCTGTTGATAAGCACCCAAGTTTGAAACATAATTTGGCTATTGTGAATTGTGCTGATATGAACATGGATATGCATATATTCCTGTAGTTCTCTGATTTCATTTCTTTTGGAATAATACCCAGGACTGGTACACCTGGATCATATAGTGGAACTATTCCCAGTGTTTTGAGGATTCTCCATACTAATCTGCACAGTGGCTACAACAGTGTAGAAGAGTTGATTAATAATCATGAAAACTAAGCAGGGAATATATATTTGTGTGTGTGTGTGTGTTGTGTGTGTGTGTGTGTGTGTGTGTGTGTGTTACTGGGAATTGAACTTAGGGACATTTTACTTCTAAGATACTCCCACTCACCAACCACCACACACCCCAGTCCTATTTTTTTTTTCTTTCTTTTTTTTTTTTTTGTAACACTATCTTACTAAGTTGTGGAAGACCTATGTTGCGGAGCTGGCCAAGAACATGAGATCCTCCTGTCTCAGCCTCCCAAATACTGGGATTACAAATGTGCCCCACCTTACCTGGCTTGAAATTTTAATATTAATAAATTCTGATGAACTGATGCATCTTGATGCATTTGTCTCTTCAGTTTATACTTACCTCTGGAATGAATGGGTGATGAAAGACATACATTTTCTTCTGATTATGTTGCTTCAATAGCGCTGACATTATTTTTTGCTTCTCAGACCCTCTTTCTTTTTTTTTTTTTTCCTGTTTGTATTACTGATCTGTCCCACCAATGGATATATTTCAGAGTATCTGATGGTTACATTAAGATGCATTTTCTTCCCCAAAATATAAAGATAAATTGTATTATCGTTTACAAAATAATTTAGACAAATTTGAAACCATAGAAAATATTAGCAATCTCTGAAAATAAAATTCATTTACCAAAGTATGCTAAATTGTTTGGAAAGCCTTAAAAATTTAATTAGTATTTCCTGAAAATAATATCATGGAAACTCATTCAGGGATCATGATTTTTTTGTTGTAGTTATTAGATAAACTTTTATTATTTTCCTTTTACTCACTTTTCCTTTCACTTTCATTTTATTTTATTTTTATTTTATTTATTTATTTATTTTTGTGGTACTAGGGAGAACTCAGGGGCATTCTACCTCCGAGCTATACACCCAGCCTTATTTTTTATTCTTTATTTTGAAACCGGGTCTCACTAAGTTGTGGAGGGCCTCACTAGGCAGCTGAGGCTGGCCGCGAACCCGGATCCTCCGGTCTCAGCCTCCCGAATGCTGGGATTACAAGCATGCGCCATCACGCTCGACTCATTTTATTTTTAATATTTTATTTTCACAGCATTGAATTAATGTTGGTTCATGACTCATATTCATTTCCTTGCAAAATTAAATGTATGCATGTGCATATGTTTGTATATATGTATCTGCTTATCATCTCTGTCTATATATGTGTACATATACAGTTATCTCTATATAACTATATGGTATAACTATTATATAACATGTAATTGCAGAACCTAACATATCTGTCTTTCTCTATATATACATATATATGGATAAGCAAATAAATATATTTATGCATATGCTAGATGAATGCATCCAAATTATAAAAAATATAATATTATATACTTATAATTTGGATGCATTCTGGCAATAATCTCATGGTTATTGTTATTACCTAAATTTTCATTTTTCCCTTTTTTCACTCTTTGCTTTTTTGCTTTTTATTTAGCAAATTTATATTTGTAAATGTGTTGTATATCTAAGTAATGGAACAAGGACAATAAGATACCCACCTGTGGTCCTTCCCATGTCCTCTCTTTCATTCTCTAACCACATCCTTGTATTCTGGATCCTGTGCCTAGTATTTCTTTGCTTTTTGTTATTTATAATTTAATACTATGTATGTGTATGATGAGATCCCTGTAAGATATTTTAACTATTTCTATTAAGAAATCCCCGAAGAGCCAAATATTCTCCAGGGATGAGAGAGACAGAGGCTGAGTAAACAAATGAATATGAGTGATTTCCTATTTTAGTGGAAAAAATCTTTGTAAATGGCTTTATTCTAATTTCAAGCTAATCTGAAAATCTATTAAACAAATAATAGCTTTCCAAGTATGTTGTCTAGGGAGAAACGTGCTTTAAGAACTTTACAAATGTTTTGTCTAAATACGTGTTTGTATTTCTCATTATAAATTTGACAGATATTGTCATTATCATTTGGCATGCCATGTGGCATACCTAGAGGGAGAGAATCAAACAGAAAGTTTGAATCTTTGAACATTGTTTCTGGGGATATGGTTGTTGTGCTTAACAATTGCTCTGAAGCTAAAACACATTTCAGAGTATCTTGAAAAAAAATTATCAGTCAGTAATTATTTTTTAGATGGTAATAAAAAAAATACCACAGAAAGTACATAAGAGCATAGGTAATACATTTGTACTAAAATTCAAACTCTGCTACTTAAAAGTCATATACACACTCTGATTCAAATATCAAAATATTTTAGTCACTTAAAATATAACTGGCACACACAAAACTGTACAATGAATAAAGAGAGCTTGATTAGTTTTGATTTGGTATTGTATATACTCAAGAAACCATTGTCATTAACTATGCCATTAATATATTATCACCTCATAATTTTCTCCTATTATTATTTTTGGGATAAGAATATTTAGTATAAATGTACTCTCATCAAAATTATAAATATACTTCATTGTTCACTGTAGGCACTATATTATATACAATATATATTAATGTAGTATATCTAAAATGTTGAATCCTCAAAATATAATAATAAATGCCATACCCTTATTTATTTTGTTAGCAAAAGACCTAGCAGAGTCCTGAACACTCAACAAGTACTCAATATATGACAGCCTCCCTCCTCCTCTTCTGCAGATCAAGATGTTTAACTACATGCTACCACTATATCAGCTTATGTCGTATTTCTTTGCATCTAAGCCAATTGCATGTTGTTGTTAAGATAAGTATTGTAATCAAAACATTCTTGTAATACATTCTTGAATATTAGATTTGTTGTGTTCAATTCCATGTAAGTCATCTCTTAATAACACTTGAAATTTTTATGACTGTAGCATGAATTGACTACTTGTGACAGACTTAAATTATTCAGACAAGTTGCAACTGTGGGACACCGGGTCTGCACACAAATTACTCAATGCTTTCTGCAATCCAAACATGCAGTTTCAATAATATTATTTTGAAATATGTCATAATCAAAACGAACCTTAAAGGCAGCATGACACTGTCTAGAATCTGTTGGGGAAATGAATTAAGAATGCAGCAAGTCACACTGAGCTTCTAGGCTAAATGCCTAATCATTAGCACCAATCAGATTTGTAGACATAATTAACAATGTAGACTATCAGAGGACAATTTTTGAAAATAAGAAAAATGAGATCTACACAAATCATAAAAAATTAGCAAGAAAGCATGAATCTCTCAACCATGTAACATTAACAATCGTTTTCTATTTCATAGGAGCATACTTTGTAGTTGCATCAAATAATGCAACTTATGCCACACTATTTTCTTGCATCCTATGTATAGTCATTAAATATTTAGTACATGAAATATTGAAAATGAATATTTTTCAATAATACTATGGAATCAGCAGGTATTATGCTCCCAAAAGTGGTATGTATTACAGCATAATTTATGGAAAATTGAAAATTAATCATTTGATTTCTTGCAGAATATTAATATTACCAAAGTCTGCTTAGGTTAATTATCATATAAATTCTGGGATTTTACATATTTTGAGATTCGTAGGTGATTAGCATGTATACCTAAATTTGAGAACCAGTGTCCTAGGAAACCTTTCTTGTTTAAGTGACCAAAGTAAGGAAAGACTTATGGTAGAGGACATAAGGAAAAGGCCTCTTAAGGCTAAAACCGAACCCTGATAGTCAAATTAGACCGAGTTGGAACCTTCTGAAGCTTATTCATAGATATACTATAATCACAAATACAAGTGCTCACTAGCATAACTATTATTATCTCTTAGGAAGATACTCACTATGAGATAAATACTGTGGTAGATATTGGAAGCACAGTAATAGTGTCCATAGACCAAACTATAAAGAAATATATAGTGTTACATTTTACTGATACAAGTACAAATTCAACAACCATTATGGGAATAAACTTAGAAAAAGCTGCTAATATTGCAAATGCATTTATCTACTGAATCATCAACCCCCATTTGGAAATCTACTCTACAAATGCATAGATCTCTTTACTTTTACCTCATTTATTAGAGGAAAAAATTTACAATGCAGCAACAAGATTTTTATTTTTTTTTGTGGTACTGGGAATTGAACTCAGGGGCATTTTACCTCCAACATACACCCCCAGCCCTGTTTTTTATTCTTTAGTTTGAAACAGGGTCCCACTAAGTTGCGGAGTGCCTCACTAAGGAGCTGAGGCTGGCGGAGAACCCGGATCTTCTGGTCTCAGCCTCCCAAATGCTGGGGTTACAAGTGTGCGCCACCATGCCTGGGTTCAGCAACAAGAATTTTAACAAATAAAATGTGTTGTGCTAGAGCACTGAAAATCAGTGCATCTTAAAAAGTTAAGGTGCTCTCTGGGGACTCACATGAAAGTAACACAAGACATACTTATTGAAAGAATCACTATCAAAGAATATATATGATAAGATGTATGAAAGAAGAGCAGTTAAGAAAGAGTACCTATATTTGCACTATAAAGTCTGTTCAGTTTTATAAGATATCACATAATGTTTGTAATACTTTAAACTTTAGTTTATTTTAACTGACAAATAATAATTGAATATAATTTATAAGGTACTATGTGATATTATGACACATGTATATATTATTAATAATTAGCACCTTACATGCTTACCATTTATATATAATAAGAATATGTAAAATCTGCCCTTTTGGCAATTTGGAAATACATTAGTATTAAGTATAGTCATCTTATGATGCATTAAGGAAAACAGTAGGTATTAGACCAGGAATGGGGCAAGATCTCTCAACATAGCATTTAATGACATTTTGTTTTGTGACTTCTATTTATATATATATATATAGTATTAAAACTCACCTGTATAATATATTTTATCTCAAAAGTAATAAAATCCTTGTTATAAATAACTAGAAATAATCCATACATTAACAGTCTCTTTTACTCTTATACATTAAAAAATGTTAGAAGATAAAACAATAGCAATGAAATTTCAGCAAGCAATACATTGATCTACATGAACATTGATGTAATTATCTTTAAATGCTTAAATTATACCTACTTTTCTATTAATATTTTTCTGCAAAATTTGTTTCTTGACATTTTGAAGAAAGCTTTAGATAGTGACTATGTTTCAGATTACTCCAGTGATTTTTTTTTATTGTATTTGTTCAGTTTCCTTAGAGACATGAATGTTCTTATACTATAAAGAGAATTTCTCACGTTGAACAATGTTGTGAGTCCAAGGTTTAGTAGAAACCGAGAGTTGCAAGAATAGAAATATCAATAGCAGTGCAAGTTCCCACTGGAATGAACTAGATTGAACTGTAATTTTCAGTTTAGATTCATTCTTTGAATTTAGTGTAGTCAGGCCGAATTCAAATTTGAATCTGTCTCAATCAAGTTTACAGACAGCAATCTGGCAGCTGAAAATAACATAACTTAAAACCCAGTTGGTCATGCTTGCAGCATTGATGGCAACTGGAATGGAGACAGATAAACTCAAAGTAAATGTGTTCAAACTATTTCTTCTGTGTTCAAACTATTTCTTCTGTAGATATGAATAACCAAAATATTCTCAGACTGGGAATGTACATGTAAATTTTAAAATATTGTCAAATATACTGGAGACAAAGATCTTGTTTTGGGAAAATATATTTAAAACACATTTGTATGTGTATGTGCATTTTCAATGTTGGTAGTCCCAAATTTACCTACAGAACTGAAACTTTAAAGAATTATATATCAACTAAACTAAATGATTTATTTATATTGTATATATTATTCTTATTTGAAATATACTTTTCTGAAATGAATCAAAGAATGATGATGGCATACAAATTGTTTTCAGAAGCAAAAGCTTCATTTTATTCTATCTGTATCACTTGTAATTATTGTGACCTTGAGACATAAATTAAACTCTCTGCTTTAATTCAATTTGTTCATTGAGAAAACTAGCTCAAGTGTTTTAGTCATTGATTTTTAAGTTACACGATACGTTATGGTTCTTAAAGGTTTTTATGATAATGTAAATCATGCAATTCATATGATATTCCTTTAAGAGAGAAGTTTTCACTAGTTTTATTCACAGATGAGAAAATACAATATATTGACATTAAATAAATTTTATAGCCCCATCAATAATAAAATTACTACAATGAAGATTGACATTTGGAATATAAAGATTTTTCTTAGGTAGATATCTATAAATGATATTATATTAATAATAGACTTCTGTAGGTTTGTTACTTCCATAAATATCCATGTATCAGTATTACTGAGATAGATTTACATACACCCAATAAAAGCATATAAAAATAAAATAAAAGATAAACTGTCAACAATAAAAAATAAATACTACTATCTGTTAAAAGAAAAAAAAAGAATTTCTTCTCTAAGAAGAATTGAGGAGGTAATAAGCTAATTACATTTTTCAGAGTTTACTCTAAGCATTCTTTGAAGAAAAACTATTGAAAAAATTATAAAAGAATATTGACCTCAACCCAGGACCTAGAAATAGCATGACAGAAAACTTATGGAATGGGAGGCTATGGCAGAACATAGTACCAGCAGAGATTTCTCTGCCATATTGTTCTTATAGCTGATTTTAAGAAACTTAGAAAGATAGTTTTAGCTCTTCTCCTTTGGAAGGCATATTATGAAGCCTCTTCAATAGTAGCAGTTTTTATAGATTCAGGTTACTTTCTATTATGTTTCATTCTTCATTCTGTGGCCATATTGTATGAGAGAGAATTGAAATTTAGGTTTAATTCTTCTATGGAGACAGATGAGCTGCTCTTTCTGGCTTAACCTTTGGGAAGCTATGTGATCAGACATTAGCAGTAGAGGAAAACTCTCTAACTTTAGTAATTTTCCTCCATTAATTTTCCATCACTACCATGGAGATGAGGAATTTAGGGAGCAGGGTGTTCTTAGACTACCACTGACATCTGTAATAGTAATTAGAGTACTCTAAACACACTCTTAAATAAAAACTATTGAAATCTTTATAAATGAATATTGATCTCTACCTAGGACCTAGAGAAGACATGACAGAAGAATTGTGGAATGAGGGAGGCTATGGCAGAACCTAATGCCAGCAGAGAATTCTCCCAATAAGAGACAAGACATGAGGATGAAGGATGAGAAAATCCCTAGGGTGATTGTAGTTTAGTTTCTGATGTCTTCAAGGCAACAAAGTTTTTGTGGTAATAAGGATGATCATAAAGCTATAGTTTGCCAAAATTGTCACGCTCAATGGCTCATATAATGAATCAACATAGTAATTTAGCATCAGAGATAATAGTGAATGTGTCTTTGAGTGAGAAACTTGTTGAATTATTACTGATAGGAATGAATAATTTCTACTCCTGGCTTAGAAGGAAAAGCCAGTGAACATACAATGATTCGTTACAAGTGCTTGGAGAAGGGGTTAAATTTGTTCCATGGTATCCAAAGTAATTTTTCAGGGTAATTAGGATAAAAGAACGCCTCCTCAGTAAATAATAGACTAAACAACAAATTCAGTTAATTTTGGTAACTATTTGAAAAAGCTAATCTTGAAGTAGAACTTGATATTTTTAAGGGTTGTAATTCACTATGGAAGACTGATATTGGACTGAGTTTTTATAACTCTCTTATAGGGGGCTTATTTTGTATAACTGTCTGACATTTTGGAAGTGATCAGAATAATAATTATTATATATTCAATGTTTACTCTGCATCAGGTAATGTTTTAAGCACTTCACTTAAATGAGTTAATTCAATCCTCACAGAAAACCTGTGGCATGCTCATTAGCTATTAAGTACCATCTCAAACTATAGGTCAGGAAACTGAAGTAGAAAAATTGTTTCTTGAGTCTAATACAGTTATCACCTAGCAGAACTGGTTCTGAGTCCTATTCAATTTTACAGTTTCTTGACCATATTTAATTATTGTATGTTTCATATACAAAAATGTTAAACACAATTTACAAAATAAATTATGGGATACTATGTTGCTATACAAATTTAAAATAATTCAAAGCTTCAAGTAGCATATCACTATTGAAAATCAATCTACTTGGCCTGTTATTTTATTCTATTTTTTATTTTTGTACTTTGTACTGAAATCAGGGGCATTCTATCTCTGAGCTACACTCACAGTCCCCCACATTTTTTTTCAGTACTGGGGATTGAACACATGGATAGTCTACTTCTGAGCTACAGCCTCCCAAGTACTGGAATTACATGTGTGTGCCACTACATCCTGTCCTACTTTTTTTTTTTTTTTTTTTCAAAAACATGGTGTCACTAATGTAATGAAATTCTTACTTTTCTGTCCAAAAGGATGCAGGTTTTCCTCATATTTTGGTTCTTGCCTGCAAAATTAAAAACTCAACAGGCTCTAGAAGGTAGAGTATAGATATTTAAGTCAAGGAAAGATAGAAGACAAAAACAACTCCCCACACACAGAGGAGTCCCTGAAACAGTGAGTAACTATTGAAGTTTTTGGAGGGTGAGTTTTTTTATACCTTCTTGAGATCCCCTATTTGATTTTTCATGATGTCAGAATTGAGTCTTGGAGCAATTGATATCTTTTGAACAGTTTCAGTCATCAATTTGAATGATTATCTCCTGGAATTGTTTGCCCATCTCCCCGATGTGTTTTCACATAGGTTGTTCTAGGGAATGCAACCTACAGCAGGGGCTGAAGATCTGCTTTGATTCCCATAGTCCTTGCCTACTTATTGTTTCCTTTATATCTTATTAGCTTCTTTGTTTTTGCTTTTTGTACAGATGGCTTATTTTAACCCTTCCTGTTTCAGGTCTTCTGTCCTGCCTCACTAAGTTTTAAAGGTCTCACTAAATTGTTGAAACTGACCTCCAACTTGCAATCTTGCTGTCACTACCTCCTAAGTACTAGGATTTCAGCTATGTACCACCATGTCCCACTTTACTTGTATCGAGCAGATTATTTAGTTATCTACTTAGATTGGCAAATAAGAAAACTGAAACAGAATGTAACTGTATGTCTTGCCTGAGTTTACTCAGACTTGTTCAGGGAAAGAGTGTAGAGGATTTGTCCTCTGTCCTTCTTGTACATTTGAGACATTTTCGGTCTTTTGCCCTAACAAACATGCAAAGAGAAATCTGTTGCACATGTCGAATTGTATTACTGTGTTATGAATAAATTTTAGGGATGTTTTCTAGAAGTTATATTACTTGAAAATATGAGTGCATATGTCATTTTATAAGCTACTGTCAAATCTCTCATTCTAATACCTATTATTTTGCATTATCCTAGATATATGTGAATGTACCCACTTAACCAGAAAAATTGAAGATTATTACATTGTTTTCCAATTCTACAGAAATTAATTGCCTCTTAGAGTATTTAACTATGCACAACTCTCTCTAAAAGTGGATTTCATCATTATTTCATATATTAGGAATATTTATATATCTTCATGTATATATATCTATGTGCATTTGCTCAAGAATTCTACTTTTGAAACTATTTTTGTATTTTGCTACTGACTTTTTTTTCTTCACTCTTAGAAAACTTCACAAGAATTGTTAAATATATATTTTGTAATTTGCAAGTATTATATGAGTTTTCTTTTTTGTTGTTGTTGTTGTAACATACTAGTAGCAATATTTACCAATCTTTTCAGAAATAGTACAGTTTTTGACTAGGATAATTTTACTAGTTGAGCCAGGGAGATTTCTAGGGGAAAGAGGAGGGGGAGGGAGAATGAATGAAGGAATCATTTTCATTGATATTATGTGTATATGGGAGAATAACAATGTCAATCTCAAGACCCTGTTTTGAGAAAGAGTGAGGAATAGGGAGGGAGCCAAGGGAAAGCCCACCAAGGGCTGTGTCCATATATGTCACCATCACTATGAAGTACATTATGATGTGAGAATATAATGCATCAGTAAAAGTATTAAAATGTTATATTTCCCCAATATATTAAGACAAACTTTCCTCATATGCATTTTTTATGTATCTCAAGAAAGACCTTATTAATAACATTTCCCAGATATTTTTTAGTGGGAAAAATGGATAATATATACCCTAAGTATAAGTAGGTGGCAGAGTACCAAGATAAATGACTATTTATCTATGACATCTATGCACCTTATATTATTATGGAAGACATAGATTTATGTACATGAGAATTGTCAAAGCATTTTTCATTTATTAACTAATTCCTATCTATATCTAGATCCCGTGAAGCAAGTGATCATTACCCACTCATTTTACAAATTCTGAAACTAAGACATATAGAGCCATAGATTAATACAGAAAATCAGCATCACTTTCCTAAACCACTAAAGCTTACTATCACCCTGCTTGGCTGCAACATGCTACTTAACTTCTTTAGGTCTTGAAATATTTATCATTTAAAATTGAGTACTGCATGTAAGATATTGGATATTGTTTCCACCTAATCCAAGAAATGCCATGCATTGTTTCACACATATCACAAAGTACACTTAATATGAATTTAACATTGTTTTAGATTTAATAGTTTCTACAATTTTGTAACTTTGGGTATTTTACAAATCTATCTAGAGTTAGATGTTCGGTATTATCAGTAATAGTTAATGTAACTTATTTATAAATGTTTTCTACTTATATAATCACTAAAATCATATCTGGCATATTAAGAGGCCACATAATAGAGTGGTTAAGGTTCTAGCTTGGAATCAGTCAGCTTGCATTAAATATTTAAATATTTATCCAGCCATTCAATTAGTGTCATAGTAACAGATAGATTAATTGATTTATATCTGACTTACTTCCCACTTACATTGGAAAGAAAACAGTAAACTCTATTTTTCTCAAAATTAAATGGAGTATGATAATTATTCACACATAAGTGCTACCTACGTATTAGCTATTATTTCAAAAAAGGGCTTGTTAGTTGTTATACAAAGAGACAAATGAGACAATGCCTACATTTTATAAACAAGGATAAAATAAGCAACAGATTTTCATTCACTATCTTAAATGAACTAAAATGAAAAGCAAGATAAAGCTTTACATGTGATTAGACATGGGAAATAAAGCATGCTGCTCTGCTAATTTGATTTGTAGACAATATTGAACTATGTTATCTTTTTAGCATCAGTAAAAGTGACACTGACAGAAACCAAACAATTAATAGGAGAAACATAGTGATTGATGGGAGAGAGTACATGGGGAAAGATCTCATTTATTTCCACCCACCAAACTCCACCTGCCAATCATGCCAGTGGCAGATATTTAGGTAGAGAAAAAAAATTCTCACAAATAAAATCCAAATTGGTAACAGTAGAAAATAAAATGAAAGGAAAACAAAAGAAAATGTAAGAAATTCATTAGTCATAATAAAAAATAAAGCAAATTGTCTAAGATACTCTGTCTGTACTATCTTAAATCATCTTAAACTTCTTTCAGTGACTGTGTAAAAAGGAAAAGTTTATCTGTTGATTTTTATACAACTCAAACTAGGTTGTATATTATAATTTTAGGATGTTTTAAGAATCATATTCTTTTTTTTATTCATGCATTGAAAGCATACATCTTTGTTAGGTACAAATTGGTAACGATATATGTGCTCACAATTCTCATTTGACCCCTTCCCCAAATTCCCACCCTGCTCCCTCGCCCTCCCTCCCTCTCAAGTTCAGTTTAGTGAGTAACCTTGATATACATTAGTGTGCCCCCCACCCCCGTCCAACCCCTTCGGTTAAATCAACTTTTTGCTTTTGAGGGTCTCTCCTTTTTCATCTGGAGACCCTCTTATGCCCAATCTTCTCCCTAGCATCCTCATATTAGGGAGAACATATGCTTCTTTACTCTTTGTGACTGGCTAATCTTGCTTAACATAGTGTTTTCCAGTTGCATCCATTTCCCTGCAAATAACATGAATTTGTTCTTCTTTATAGCTGAGTAAAATTCCATTGTGTACATATCCCATAGTTTTGTAATCCATTCATCTGTCGATGGACATCTTGGCTGCTTCCATAGTTTGGCTATTGTGAATTGTGCAGCTGTAAACATAGATACACATGTGTTGGTCTGATAGTTTGGTTTAGTGTCTGGATACAAAATCAATCTTAAAAAATCAGAAGCTTTCCTGTATGCCAACCATAAATCCGCTAAAAAAGAAATACAGAAAACAATTCCACTCACAATAGCATCCCCAAAAATAAAATACTTAGAGATAAACCTAACCAAGGAGGTAAAAGACCTCTATAAAGAAAACTACAAAAAGTTGAAGAAATCAATGAAGACCTTAGAAGATGGAAGGATCTACCATGCTCTTGGATAGGCAGAATAAATATCATCAAAATGGCCATCCTCCCAAAACTGATCTACAGATTCAATGCAAGACCCATGAAATTACCAAGGGCGCTCCTCACAGACATAGAAAAATCAGTCCTTAAATTCATCTGGAAAAACAAAAAGCCCAGGATAGCCAAAGTAGTTCTTAGCAACAAGAACCATGCAGGAGGAATCATATTCTGAACACTCTTATCTTTCCCATTAGCCTGACCATCTGGAACTTTTATCTTTTATTCTTTAGGTTGAGAAACCCAATGTGATAATTAAGTATTAGCTAGAAGTAATTTTATATTATAGCAACCTTTTTGATTGTTAATATTATGATTGCAAAATAATCTCTTTGTCTCCTATTCTCAATTGTCAATTGAATCAAATAGTTCTAGAACTTTTCAGCTTTCAGGAAAGCAATCAAATATATATGCCATTTACCTATACAATCTATGTAGTGTCTAAGGCATCATTGACATAACAACATACGAACATTTTTGTGGATAAAATGATCACATTAGGTGAGGTGTATATAGAATATAACTAGCCTTACACCAGTTTTCTTGAAGTTTGTCACTAAACAACTTCATGATGCATTTCAGATATCTTAGATTTCATAATTTTGAATGTGGCAACATCTAAAAGTCATTTACTTGCACCAGGTAGCTAGCTATAGAGAAGTAAAAGTGTAGGCATTAACAAGAAGGAACACAAAGCACCACAATGAAAAAGGCCAGAATGTAGTTTCAGAAATACTAGAGAAGCCGGGCATGGTGGCACATGCTCATAATCCCAGTACTTGGGAGGCTGAGACAGTAGGATCCGGGTTTGTGGCTAGCCTCAGCTACTTAGTGAGGCCCCCCGCAACTTAGTGAGACCCTGTTTCAAAATAAAGAATAAAAAATAGGGCTGGGGGTGTAGCTCATCGATAGAATGCCTTTGAGTTCAATCCCCAGTACCATAAAAAAAAAAAAGGAATACTAGAGACTGTGAGCCTCATAGACATTTTCATTTTTCTTGGCAAGTTTGATGCACAGGAAAAATTCATAAATAAAGGTGTATAAACTGTGTTTAACACATGAAAATAATACAAAAAATTCATATGCAAAATTTCTTTTTCAATTTTGGAGGTTGCAAATTAAGTCTTCTATACTGACATCTTTCTGTTAATTTTGCTCAAGGCATCCATTATTGAAAACAAATAAAATTCCATTTTAATTGAATGTATCAACTTATGAGTTGTGTTTTAAGGTATTTTTAAGATGTTTGTGCATATTTCATGACCACAAATATATTTGTGCACATTTTAATTAGCCAGGTCCATGCTGCCTTTCAATTTCCCTTGGGAATATGCCTTTGTGTGGTTGGCTGTAGCCTTCTCAGATTGATTGTTTCTTGGATAATATTTATCCTCTGAATGCATTTTAGAATTCATTTGTTGAGTTTTTCAAATATTTATCTGATTTTATTAAATATATTTTTGTTTCAATGTAAAAATATGTATCTTATCTTCTATATCTTTATTCATATTTTGAATAGCTTCCTTTATTTTCTAAGAGGAATATATTAAACTCTCCAATGTTAACACATATGTATATATTTCTCTTCATTGTTTAGAAAGGTGTGAAGGCTTTGCATTGTGCATATGTTGAATATTTTTCATTTTATTAATTTGATATTTCTCTTGTCAATAGATAACCATCTGACATATCCTTTATAATTTATATAACCATGGATGTATATTTTCTTTGAAAATGAATTTTCTACCATTGATTTATTTTATTTCCCATCTATCTAGATGGCATCTAAGAGAAAAAATATCTGAATATAATTAAAATTAAGAAATATTTATTTTTCTAAGGGCACATTGACTGACATATTAGTATACAAATAAAAGTACTTATTTAAAAATATTTTCAGCTGGGCATGGTGGTGCACACCTATAATTCCAGAATCCCAGTACTCGTGAGGCTGAGACAGGAGGATTGCAGGTTTGTGGTCGGCCTCAGCAACTTAGTGAGGCCCTCTGCAACTCAATGAAACTTTGTTTTAAAATAAAAAATAAAATAGGGCTAGGGGTGTAACTCAGAGTTCAATCCCTAATGCTACCCCAAAACAAAAATGTAACCTTACTTCTAAAAAATAAAACCATAATTTGTACATATATTATGTATACTTTAGGTATATGTTTATATTATATAAAACATTGTGCATATATATTGTGTATTTCCATAAGGAAAAACTAAAATATCACATATTTTTCTTTTGAATAGTACAAAAGAGCATACACAGAAAAATATTTATATGTATATATTCACCTTTATTCACGTTTCAAATCTGTCTCATATTGTGTTTGGTATTTTTCTGAAGAATGCATTGTTATCACTACTGTTCTTTTATTTTTGGTCATTGGTAAAATTCTCCACAATATACAATGCATTTGCAATTTATTTTACATTTAGGATAACATTTAATTTTTGACAATTCTAATTATTTTCCAAATTTGGGTATACATGTTTTAATTTTTTTGAATAAATATTTAAATTTAATTACTGGAGAATTTCAAGCTTACACAAATAGATCAGAATGCATATTCTTAACATCTTGCCACACAACAAACAAACAAACCATAAACAGCTCTCCCCATTACATTTCTAGCAGCATTTCCTTTTCCTTTATTATTTTGAAGAAATCATAGCATCAAAGTAGCCTAAACTAATGAATAAAGAAAGAAAGTAGTTGAGAACTTTATTTCTGAAAGTAAGTAATAATGAATGATTTGACTTGTGGTCAAAGTTTGGCCATAGTTTGTGACTACTGGTTTGGCAATAATGAAATGTGGATCTTTGAATTGCTTTGTTTTAATGCACTAGAAAATATTACACGAAGCTCTTCTGGCTTTCAGGTTGCAAGTGAGGTTTGAAACAAATTATATTACCTATAGATAATATCTTTGAGACATCATATATATTTTTCAGTAATCTTTCAAATTATACTTTTGCATACCTAATTTTTTAAATTAAAAACTCTTTAATTCCATGAGCTATTTCATGGTGCCATTTTTGTCTTTAGTCTTAAGAATTTCTTCACATTTTTCTTCAAATTTTTTTATATTTTAGATTTTTTTCGCCCTAATTTGGAAGCACATGGACATAAATATGGACAATTCAACAAATTGCTATCATTCCTACCAACTAAATTTGTATTACTCAACGCGTTTTTATTCTCTTTTCTTTTTAAGAGAAATTGTGACTAATTATTTTCTTTTCAATGTTAAGAATACTAACATGTGGGGAAAGATCCCCAGAGAGAAGGCGGTAGCCCCACCCGACGGAAGGGGAAAAAAAATGCATCGAAGATGGTGCAGAGGGGAAGTGGTGAGGGTGGAGGCTTAAGACTGTTTACCAGAGACCAGGATTGGACGAGGGATGTCTCCTCAGCATGATCAAGACATTGATATTTCCCTGGTAGTGTGATCAGCCTGTAAAGAGGCATGACCAAGATGACCTTTATGCTGATTTGCCCTGCAAGGAGACACTCCTCTCGCTCTCTCTATATAACTCTTTGCTCCTCTTGTAATAAACGGATGAGTCCTCTGATGCTCAGTCCCCGCCTTGTGTTCATTTCGGCGCAACCTTTCTTTTCCTAGGGGAACCCCCTTTTCAGGGCAGACGCTCCAGGGAGATCGGGGTAGGGATCCTCTTCGTAGGGAGGACCCCACACTAACAGAGCTGGGTGTAGTGGCACATGCCTATAATCCACGTACTTGGTAGACTGAGACAAGAGGATCGGAGCTTCAGAGCCAGCTTTAGTAATTTAGCGAGACTCCTGTAAACTTACTGATATCCTATTGCCAAATAAAAAATAAAATAGGAATGGGATGTAGCTCTGAGGTAGAATGCTCCTGGATTTAATCCCTAGCACTACAAAACAAAACAAAATAAACCACTATCAGAGACAAAATTGTATCAGAAAGGTAAATAGATCCAAAAGGTTGTTTTAGTCATTATATTTTCAAACTCAGTATCTCAAGTTGATTCCTTTTATAGTTACTTAATATTGACTATTGTTTCCACATATTTATCATTTTAATAATTTATAAGGCTTAGTTAATATTATTGATCTCATTTAATCAAAAATTACACTGCATTTCTCAAAGGTTGTCACATTGGCCATTCTTTGTTAGAATGTTGTCTTCATCAATCTACCCTTCCCCCTCCTCCTCTATCCCCAAATTCCTTTCCACTATTCTAGTAGTATCTCTACTCACTAATTTTCAATCTTTTAAATGAAGGACATTTCATCTTCAGTATTCATATGTTTTGTTCATTGTTTAAATATATTTTATTTCATCATAAAAAGGATAGATATCTCTCATTTATTTCAAAAATATTTGTTCCAATTTTTCCTATACTTTCTGTGGTTTAATTTACAATATTTATTTTGTAGAGTCAAGAAAATGTTTGGTTCTACATTTGTTGGATCTGAGTTTTTTTATATTCACAAAAACACACAGTAGAAATAACTTATTTTAAAGTTGAGCTATGATTCTTCCATTTTTGTGTAACAACTTTTTAGAGAAAACAGGTTCTATTTCCAGAACATTTCCTTAATGATCTATTTTTCACTTCATTTGCTAATAAAATACTTAAAATATTTGTGTTTATTACTAATTTATATTAGTAGTATCTCATTACTTTTTCTTTTCTGAATTTTTTTGACAATTTTACCTACTCATACATATTTATCAGCATGGTTCACTTACTTAAGGAAATAATTTCCATGTTTTCATTGTATTATTTTTCCTATCAAAAAGTGCTTATAGAATTCATCAGTTTAACTTTTTAATAATATTTTGCCATTTTTTCACACAAATTTTATGCATCTTTAATAAACATAATAAAATTTCATCTTTACCAGTTTGCTATTTCTTTAATATTTTGGCTTCCTTATTTCTATCTTTCAAATATTTCCACATTCTGTATCCCCTGGAAAAAAAACTTATTCATATAATTTACTTTTTGAGACAGTGCAAGGCAGTTATTTATTTTGTTCAACTTTTACCCTGTTTCTTGATTCTGTCATTGAATTTCAATAGGTTATAACTTTGAATTATTAAAATAACCTCTGCAAATGTGAAATTTTATAAAATGTCAGGTAATAACTGTAATGTTTTTGATGGAACACAATGAAATTTAGTAAATATGCCTATAAGCTATTGTTTGATATTTGGATAAAAGTCAAGCCATATATTACCATTTTGCACCATATTGAAAACAATATTTTGACATATAAACTTTTTTCAATATAAAATTTACTTTCAATATATGCATGTACTATTTACTAATTTTCTGAATATATATCATAACATTTATGCAAATTACACTACATTAGCACTTCAAATTATTGATATGCATTGGCACTATTAGAAAAAATACTAATTAATTGAATTTTGATCTGTCGGTCTACCTGATTCAAGTTTACATTCAAAGATATTATATATTTTAGACTAATTTTAATTTACAATTTTATATTACTAAACAGTATTATTAAATGTACGGTAGCTTAGTTAAAATTTCCTACATTATCCTGTGCAAACAATCCTAAGGAATAATCCCATAGAAATGTGTGAAAAATTTAAAAACTCACATATTTATAATTATCTAAGAATTGTTTTTTTGGCACTGAGGATTGAACCCAGAGGCATTATACCTTTGAACTACACCCCCAGTCCAATTTTATTTCTTATTTTGAAACAGGGTCTTGCTAGGTTGGAGTCTCACTGCTTGATGAGGCTGTCCTCAAACCTGTGATCCTCCTGTCTCAGCCTCCCAAGTACTGGTATTACAGGTGTGCACCACCATGCCCGACTCTAAAAAATTTAAATTTAAATTAAAAAATATCTTTAATCATATGGAGGTCAGCATGGAGAGCGGGTATCTAGGAATCATGAACTAAAGTGATGGTGGAAGTTCAGTCTGTGATTCCTTTACATCATGCATCCTTTGTCCCTTTAAAAAAGCAAGGATAAATAAAGATAATTTCCACCCACTTCAAACTTAACATACAACTGTGTGTGTGTGTGTGTGTGTGTGTGTGTGTGTGTGTGTGTGTGTGTGTGTATGGTACTGGGGGGTTGAACCCAGGGAACTTCTACCTCCTTCCTATACACCCAAGCCCTATTTTATTTTTTACTGGAAACAGGGTTTTGCTAAGTTACTGAGAGCCTCACTAAGTTGCTGAGGCTGACTTCAAACCTGCAATCCTCTTGTTTCAGCCTCCCAGGTACTGGGATTACAGGCATGCACTACCACACTCCGCTAACATACACCTTTTGATGATGCTTGAGTTGTTTTTATTGCAGATTTCCATAATCGAAAAATTATCTGGAGGTATTATCTATCATTTGGATTCCAATATATATCTTATCCTCCTTCTTATTCTGATTTTTTTTTCTTCCAGGCATTTCAATAAGAAAAAAAATCTTAAAAAAATGTCATTATTGAGAAAATAGCAACCTGTAGAGTAACTGTTGGCTGTGATATTTTAGAGTTATTTTGGCTTGATCTGGGACCTGAGTATCTGTTCTATCATTCTCTTACTCCTTCTTTTCAGCTGAATGAGACATCCACTTTATATGTAGATTTTGAATATAAGTTTATGTGTGGATATCTTTTTGAATATACACCATATTCATGAATAATATAGTTATTGATCTTAATGGTAAAGAAAACCCATAGAGTGAAAATCAGTTTCTGTAAAAAAATCATAGTTTTTTCCTGATGGAGGTAGTGCAATGAAATTAACCTTTCAGTATCAGCAAGAAAGTATTTCTAGATTTAGAAACAGGCTGTAGGAATCAAGAGCCAATTTATTTTACTCGAAAACCATACACTCGAGGGCTTTTTCAGGCAGGCAAAGGAATACTATGATAGGAGCCTCAACCTCAGTCCATGCTTTGGCTTTACTTCTCTTTTTCATGGCCAGGTTTTTAATTTATCAACTTTCCTGTATCCTAAATGAATGATGTGCTAAATCATTCCAACCCAGGAACTTGCAAAAGAACTGTTAGGACATGTTAGAAATGTACACCGTGACTTTATTTCACAGATAGATTTGCCTTCAATTCTGAATACTAGAATAAGGCCCAGTTTATCAGTCCATATTTTATTATAAAATTAAATAAGGGAAAAATCTAAATGAAAAGCTAACTGTTTAGAAGCCTTTCAGAGGGACTGATGCATCTTGACCATTTTAGCCCCTTGGTTATGAATGCTGCCACTTCGGACCCCCTGCAGCACATAAATGAGAAGTTCTGCTCTTTGTGATCCTCACCAAACATGTACATCCTACACAAACACATGAAAATTTGACCAAAAAAATGCATTAAAAATTATAGAAACTTAATCTTAAAATTCATAAAGTTGAAGCACAAATTGCATATAAAAATAAAACAAGACTCAAAACATGCTACAATATATTCTTAGACTTCTAAGCTTAGTATTTTTTTTTATTTACTTTTTAAAATTTGCTATTGGGGATCAAACCCAGAGTTTCCCAAATGCTAGACAAAAACTGTACCACTGAGCCACATACCTTAACTCCTTTAAAAATTTTATTATATTTTGAGATGGGTTTTTACTAAGTTATCCAGGCTGGTCTGAAACTTGCAATACCCCTGCCTCAGCCTCCTGAGTAGATGAGATTACAGGCGTGTGCACCTCCTTGACTATCTTCACAGATGGCTTTTAATAACAGCTTTATTGGCAAATAACTCACATATCACAACATCTACCTTTTGAGAGTGTCAATTTAGATATTTGTAGTATACTCAGAAGTTCTATAATCATCCACAATATTTTTTTTTAATGATTTTCATCATCCTCAAAGGAAACCATGTAACCATTAATAGTCACTCCCCATTTGCCTCTCACCTAGCCATGTCTGTAGATTTGCCCTTTTCTTCACATTCTTATGAATGGTATCATGTGACATGTGATCTAGGAAGCTAGTTTCTTTAACTTAGCACAGTGACTTAATATTCACTAAAATTATAGCATGTCAGCACTGCATTTTCATTACTGAATAATATTCTATTTTATGGATGTGTAACATTTTGTTTATAAGTTGAAGATGAAGGAATTTCTGAATTTAAAGCAAGAGATAGATTCTATGCCAACTACAATTTGGTAAAGCAAAAAGGAAATTGGAAATATATTGATAATAGCTATTAATTTTAAAAATCAAGAAAGCTACCACCACTATATATGAAAATAAATTGTAAAAAAGGAAATAATAAACTGACCTGAGAATTCTTTATAGGATTAAATAATTTAAAGCATGAAATTAGTGATTCTTCTATCTTTCTTTCTCTATCTTTTGATAATGCACATATGTAACTTAATCATTTGAAAAAATGAGCATGAGTTCAAAAGTAGAAGCTAGGTTCCAAATGATTAAAATATCATAAAAGAGAATATCAAAATCAGTATATTTTCTTTAAATATATTATATTAAACACATGTAAGTTCAAATTTAATTCATTTCAAACAGCATATATTTGAATGCAAACTCTATAAAATAATCCTTTGAATAAATTTATTGTTAGATATCTAAAATATTCCATCTTTAATTTTATTTTATAAGCACAATAATCACTAAGCACAGTATATTTTCATTTCATGTGGCATTATTGACTCACTTCTTTGCCTACTAAAATTTTGCTAGATGTTACTATTTGTGAAAATATAATCATGAATCTCTTCTTATTTCATTTTCATATTAGTGGCATACA
The DNA here is from genome assembly GCA_004027655.1 of Graphiurus murinus. Classification (NCBI taxonomy): domain Eukaryota; kingdom Metazoa; phylum Chordata; class Mammalia; order Rodentia; family Gliridae; genus Graphiurus; species Graphiurus murinus. The sequence goes on from PVLC010014981.1 coordinate 29,351, forward strand.
CAATTTTTTTCTATTTTTCTGCCATGTATTTTAAAAGTTATTTTTACTTTTAATATTTTCAATTTGTTTTTGAAGCATATATGATTCTTGCTAATATTACATATATTTAAACAATTCCAGAAAGTCTACATTTATGTCTATTTTGTTCTGTATAAAAATATTGCTTTTAGGAACCCTGATTCTTAAAGATGTAGCAGAACCATTGTACTTTAATTGAATTTAATCAGTTAAACAAATTAAACAAATTATTTAAACAAATTATTTTATATATCAGCAATAGAAGCAGAAATATATGGCAAGTTAAGGAAGAAATGTTATAAAATTAAAAACAAGATAGTAATGTCCAAATAAATAAGAGGCAGTTATTATTTATAATAGCTGTATTGAAAGGAAGGAAGTAGACTTTGACCCAAATCAAATGGGAAATGAGAATCACCTGCAGGCACAGGTGAATCCTCAATGTTAATGTATTGTCAATCTTCAGCATTTTTTTGGAAGAATTTACATTGAAACCATGTAACCCATCCAAATATATTCTAGCCAGCTTAGAAAATGATTAGTTCTTTGACTTATCCCCAATTCAGCTTCCATTTATATGTGCCCTGCTTTAGAAAATTTAATTAAGCATTCTCAAAGTAAAATTTGTTTTTACTCATTTATAATCTCAGGGTACTTGTAATATTTGAGAAACCCTGTTTTTAGCAGACCACTAACCTATTTGTAAGCATAAAATATTTTTAAAGGAAAAAACCTTGGCAGTTCTTATATTTAAAAGGTATTTCTTTAATCAATTACATATAGTTCCAAAATATGTCTGTTCTTATTAAAAGATTTGTAAGACAGTATTACTAGATTGGTGTGGTTGTGCCTGCCTGTAATCACAGCATTTGGGAGGCTAATAAAGGAGGATTACAGATTCAAGGCCAGCCTCAGCAGTTAATAAGATTCTGCAATTTAGTGAGACCATGTTTCAAAATACAAAATTAAATAGGCCTGGTGTAGCTCAGAGGTAGAATGCTCCTGTATTCAATCCCCAGTAACTAACACACACACACACACACACACACACACACACACACACAGAGTTGTTACTATTCTTCCAGTGTCTGAGTGCTAATATTAATTTCCAAAAGTTGCACAATATTAGTAAATTTGACTACTAGCATTCAAAATCAAATAGGGAAGGAAAAAGAGAGACAGAAATAGTTGAGAACTATTTAAAAATGGAAATAACACTAAGTATCTCATGCAACTCATGACTCTAAATTAGAATTTCTTTCAGAATTTAAGGTTTCCTGTCACTAATTTGCAAAACGCATAGCTTGCCAATTTTGCTTATAACAACAAAAAAGCTATTACTGAAAATGCTTCCTTTACCTCAATAGCATATTTGTTTGAGCTACATTGACCTGAACATTAAAAAAAAAAAAAAAAAAAGAAAGAAAAGAAAAGCAAGTCTACCAACATTGTTCATTTGTATTAATGTGCTTCAAGGACAACTGGTTTGCTTCACACACTTCATACATGTCAAACCTTCCTTCGCTATGAAATGTGATGTTTTTATGCCGCGTCGCTTCCCTCCTCCCCATGGGTAACTGAGGCTTTTGCTCCACTCAAGTCGCTTGTTTACGACGACTGCTGCTCGGGACAGTTTGTCCTCTGCTGTTCTGCCACATCCAGTCGCTGTGTCCTGTAGCGGGAAGCTGTGCCTCAGTGCGCACTTGCACCCTTTCTCCTGCATGTCGCGTGCTGGTGGTTTTCCCTGCTCACCTCACCGTCACGCAGCTGTCACCCCGCTGTCATCTGTCTTCCTGGATGTCTTCCCCAGCAGAGCTGTTACAGTGAGCATTGCCTCATTACTCAGGAATTGGCTGGGGTCCAGGAACTTGAATGCAGCAGTCTTTATGAATGAAAGCGTTTGCCAAAGCTCTTACTCATCATAAGCATATTGAAATCTTCTGTGCAGAACAGAGACCAATTTTATGCACAGACACATAAATGACTGCAAAGAAATTTATGAATGATTTCAATGTGAATTTATTATTTTAATTTTATTTGACTTTATTTTATTTTATTTTGGTAATAGGGATTGAACCCAGGGGTATTCTACTTCTGAACTATACTCCAGCCTCTTTTATTTTTTTTATTTCAAAACGAAGTCTCATCTTGCTATGTCGATGAGGGTCTCATTAAGTTGCGGAGGCTGGTCTCGAACCTGTGATCCTCCTGTCTCTCCCTGCCAAGTACTGGGATTAGAGGAATACATTACCCTACCCTGCTCAGTGTTAATCTAGAGGGGTAGAAAATAAGTAAGATGAGTAAATCAGAATTATTCAGACAAACAGAACTAACAGTAAGTATTTGAAATTGGCTCTAAGGATTACGAATACCCCGGCAAGTCCAAATCTGCCACTTGGGAAGCAAGTTCAAGACACAGGAATAACAGTTGTGTTGTTCCTGTCTAAAGGCAATGTGTTATTCAGCTTTCTGTCAGTTTAACAAAATGCCTCAGATAGTGTGTGTGTGTGTGTGTGTGTGTGTGTGTGTGTGTTTGTGTGTGTATTTGTGTTATACTAGAAATTGAACCAGGAGGCATTCTCCTTCTGAACTACACGCCAAGCTCTTTTTAATTTTATTTTGAAACAAATTTTTGCTAAGTTGTTTAGGCTGACCTCGAACCTGTGATCCTCCTGTCTCGGTCTCTCAAGTACTGGAAATATAGGTATGCACCATAATGCCTGGAAAATATAGTATATAAATAACTTCAAAGGGGAAACATTAATTTGGCTTATGGTTTCAGAGCCTTCAATTTATGGTCACTTTTCCTCCTCATTTCGGGCCTGTCCTGAGATAGAGCATCATGGTGTGGACTGTGGTGGTCAACAAAAAGAGAGGAAAGGGTCAGGGTCCCAATATGTCCTCAAGGGCACAGGCCAAAGGACCTACTTTCTCCAGCTAAGTCCCACTTCCAGAAGTTTCCACGTCTTCCCAATGCTGCCATCAGCTGGGGACCAGTCTTTCAACAATGAGCTTTGGGGACACATTATGATCCATGCCATAATGCCCAGCAGGCAGAGATGTAGGAGTGATGATCGCATGAAGAAGTTGGAGGTAGTGTGATGAAGAATTCCCTCCTGTTGGGAGGCTGATTTTTATTTCTGTCCAGGCCTTCAACTGATCAGGCCCACCACGTGATGGAAGGTGATCTGCCCTGCTGTACCCAGAGTCTACCAATTGAATATTAATCTTATCGACAAACATCTTCCAAGTTGACCAACTATCACAGAATACATACACAGTATATTGATTTAGATTTAAATAAATACTCTCATGTTTAATGAATTGATTTTATTATTTAATCTAATTGTGTATATCTTGGTTATCTATTGGACATCCAACTCCAAAATTACTAAAAATAACTGACCTGAGGTTTTCATCTCAGCACTATCATATTTTAAACATTTCTAATTGATAGCTATTTATAACTTTAGCAAACATAATAAAGATGTCTTTTTACACCAATATTTCTTTTTTAATGTGTTTTTATTGGTGCATTATAGTCTCACATCATAAAGTAAATCATGTTGACAATGACATACATGTACAAAGCACTTGGTGCCCACCCCATCGTCTCTACATCGCCCCCTTCGCAATACAGAATACTGAGATTGATGTTGGTATATTCACTTATGTATACATAGTTAATGGTAGTATTTCCATTAATGATCCTCAGTCCTCCCCCTCCCTTTCCCTTAGACCACTTTCCTAGCACCACTGAGGTTTCTCCTCCATCACCTGGAGTCCCTCTGGTATTCCTGTTACTCCCTAACTTGCACATATTAGAGAAAACATATGCTCCTTCACTTTCTGTGACTGGCTAATCTTACTTAACATAGTGTTCTACAGGTCTTTCCATTTTCTTACAAATGACATTATTTTATTCTTCTTTATTGCTGAGTAGAAATCCATTGTGTGTATTTCCCACAATTTTGTAATCCATTCATCTGTTGATGGATACCTGGGTTGGTTCCATAATTTGGCTATTGAGAATTGTGCTGCTATGAACATGAATATGCATATATTACTGTAGTTCTCTGGTTTCAACCTTTTTGGAAAGATACCCAGGAGTGGTATAATCTAATCATATTGTGAATCTATTCTCAGTTTTCTAAGGAATCCCCACACTGATCTCCATAGCAGCTGAACTAGTTTGTGACAAACTAGTTTTCAATTCCACCAACAGTGTAGAAGAATTCCTTTCTCCATCCTCATCAACATTTATTGCTATTTGACTTCTTGATGATTGTCATTCTGATTGGGGTTAGATGGAATCTCAGTGTAGTTTTGATTTGCATCTCCCTGATGGCTAATGATGTTGAACATTTTTTCATGTATCTATTGGCCATTTATACCACTTCTTTTGTGAAGTGTCTGAAGACCCTGTTTCAAAATAAAAAGTAAAAAATAGGTCTAGGGGGTATAGCTTGGAGGTAGAATACCCTTGAGTTTAATTCCAGTAACAAAAAAGAATGGAATATACTTCAATAAATGAAGTTACACAAAGGGTAAGTTTCAAGTGTAAAAATAAAGAAAAACTGAAAATAGATGACTATGAATATTATGTGTCTTTACATCCTCAAAAATATTTTTTGTCACTTAAAAATTGAAATATAATTTTGGAGATAAAGAAAAAATCATCATCATTCATAAAGTGAGAAAAGTAAACACATGCATCCTATATTGTAAAACAAAAATATAAAATTCTTTTGAGGACATAAAGATAAGACCATTTAAAAAAGACCATTTAAAAAAGACTGTATATTTTAAAGTTATACTTACATAATTTTAACAGTGTATTTACCGTTCCTTGGTGAGTAGACATTTAAGCAAAATATTTATTTTTAATACACATTTGCAATATATTCAGATACTGAAATAATAAATGTATTCAATTAGAAATTGCATGTAACTAAAATAATAGTAATAATATTATGTTGTAATCCAGGTAGTGAATCTTACATTTAAAAAGGAAATTTTCCTGTACTGATTTGATATGAGGGGACAGAAAGCTCAGTTAATAATAGCTGTGCTATCTGTTTCACAGGTAGCCTATGAGAGATTGTAACAATAGATGTTTAAAATATACAGTCTGAATATTTATTCATTAAAAAGTTCAGGCAATGAATTTTAAAAATCTCTTTTAGCCAGGCGTGGTGGCACATGCTTGTAATCCTAGTACTTGGGAGGCTAAGACAGGAGGATCTGAGTTTGCGGCCAGGCTCAGCTACTTAGTGAGGCCCTCTGGAATTTAGTGAGACCCTGTTTCAAAATAAAGAATAAAAAATTGGGCTGGGGGTGGAGCTCAGAGGTAGAATGCCCCTGAGATCAATCCCCAGTGCAACACACACACACACACACACACACACACACACACACACACAAAATCTCTTTTGATTAAACAAAGCATGTGCTATTCATTACATACTGTTATTCCACAGTTTTATTACATGTTATTTTTAATTTATTTCATTTTATGAATATTATCTTTTAAGTTTATTTTGGAAGTTTTAAATCTGTACTATATTAACTTTGATCATATAATTAGACACTTGGATCCATTTTGTGTCTTTATTGTAAAATCATTTTATTTCTCATTGAGTCTATCAAATAAATCAAATATTCGTGATATATTTATGAGTTTCTAAAACTATATAGCATGTATTCATTTACTGTATGTTTCTTCTATTAAGAAGTTTCTTTTGAGATTACAGTTATTTTTTATTGATTTCTGAGAAGAGCATACATAATTGGAATTGAAATAAGTCTAATATAATAGCTTTATTTAAATATTGAGTAACAGACATAACTTAAAATATATGACATTTCACTGAACATATGGTAGATTTTGACATATTAAAGAGGAAAACTCCCTAAGGCACATGATGCACATTCACAAACATACCCAAGTTAATCCCTAAGCAGATATGAGAAGGAGGGAGGAGGGGGAAAATGGGGTGGAATTGGGGAAGGGCTAAATGAGGGATGTGTGCATGTAGATCTCTACCATATTGTACCTCATTAAGATGTGTGAGTACAATGCACAAATAAAAATGTTAATCAAATTAAATATTTGATATTTTTAATGTGCTATTTATTAGTGTATATATCCATTTAAGTCTTATTGTAAGAGTATCACTAGCTTATGCATGTTGTTTTCACTACTGCTAATAAACATTATGCTTATTTTTCTAATATTTGTATATTTCAAGGACAATTTATAAAACCAATAATGACCATTCTTTATCACTATTGAGAAACAGAAGAAAGAGACAAAGAGTCTGAGCAAATGCACATTAAAAAATTCCATATGGAGCCAATAATTGAGTGAAAATAACCTTTAATCAGCATATTACCTGGGTAGCAAGCTGACATCTGGATTCAGGTGCAGTATGGGGACCCCCTGTTTCTTCACATTAGTACACTAAATTAGCAATCAAATACTTCATTGTGGAATCAACTGCTGTTTCCAAACAAAGGATGCCAATATCTAAAGTCAGGGTTGCTAAGTGCCTGATTACACTAAGACAAAGTTGAGCTGCAAAAGCACTCTGTTAGTCTAGCTTGAACACTAAAGCCAAGAAACGTTTGGTATGCAGTGCAGAGCATAACAAACATGTGCAATTTAAAGATTTAAATTAGGTTGTTTCTGTCTGATCTCCTCTTTTTACAACCATATCCTTATATGTTCCTTAGTAATAGCAAAAGGGCTACTTGGACATAGATAATTTTCATAGGAAAAGATGAAAAGATTTACTGACACAGTCAATTATATGTCTTAGCACTAATTCTATATTCATCAGACCTAATGTAGTTTTAAGGTTTGTGCACATTCAATTTTATTTTACCCAATTATATTACCTCCAAGTATTCCTTGTTGTAGTGAAATTCTGTCCAGAAGCATTTTTTTTAAACCAGGATTCCATGCATAATATCATGGTCCTCAATCTGAGCAAAGTGTTAGTATTAGTTATCACCACTGTCTTCCTGCTAATAGACACACCGACTGATAATTTAGGACAGAGCAGGGAAATGAAGGTTATTTACTCCCCAAAATAATTGGCATGCGTGTAATGTCTGATCCCTGACCAAATTAGATCTCCAACCATTCTCCAGCTTGCTTAGAGCTTTATTTTCCTCCAATTCATTTCTTTCCATTACTATTCCATCCTGAATTCCACACCAACCCAATACAATAACCATATAAATGCTTCAGTTAGAAATTCACATTGCTTATAAATAAATATATATATATATATATATATATATATATATATATATATATATATATATGTCTGGCTTCTACCTGTCATTTCTGTCTGGGATATTTTTTATATTGTTTCAATTAAACTAGGCAGTATAGACATTACCATTCTGGTAATAGCCTTATTATAGACTTTATTTCACAATTTAGACATTTGTTATTTATCTTTGTTTCCTTCCTCTCCCTATATTTTTCATTCTTCCAGACCAATTGAATTCTGTACATTGAAATTGCTTTGTATTTATCCAGTCTGGTGGTATTATGAAAAACACAAGAAAATGAGAAAATAAAGTTGTCTTTGCCATGCATAACTAACTACCATTGGCTGGAAGATAAAGCTGCTCTAAGAAGGTATAGAAATTCCTCAGTGATTTCTCTAGATCCTGCCTCTGTTGCTAAATTCATTTATTGTCCTCCCCTATCTTGCACATTATGAAATAGCATGCTAGATTTCCTGTAGTTTCCAGATACACCTTGTATAACCTTTTGTGCACCATTCACTCATTTCTTTATTCTATAGAAAATGCTAATCAGCTGCTATACACGGCTTCACTGTGCTTTTGCTTTTTTTATTTCTTTCTTCCCACTGTATACTTTTCCCTATTCAAGATAGTTAAATTCCTATCATTATTTAATTCTCTTCAAGTTGTCCCATAATTTAGAAAGTTATAATTGATGACTTCACACATTTCTCCTGGTTTCATTCTCTTACAGACTTTCCTTTCTAATTCTGTATTTGGTACTATATTAGAGCTCTCCAGAAGAACATTTCAATAGCATATTGAAAGAGACAGAGAGACACAAATATATATTATAAAGAAATAGCTCACATTAGGATGGGAGCCGGAAAATCTGAAGTCTACAATGTGGGCTGGTAATCAAACCCAGGAGAGTAAATATTGCACTCTCAGT